>CAUYPK010078545.1:0-17345 GCA_963574355.1 Loris lydekkerianus | reverse complement strand
GAAACCCAGCAAGTTTCCCTTCTGCTATGGTTGTACTCTGAACTCCATGTGAGTGACCTTGGCTGGGCTTTAAACACTCAGTCGCTAGATTTCCTCAACTGTAAAACACAGGTGGCTGAAATGGGTGACAAGTCCTAATGTCCAGGAAGCTGTATGACTTGCCATTGCCAGATCTCTGCTACATAATATGGCCCTTTTAAGATGGTTCATAATGGGATGTAGCTTAGCTAATAAAGACAGGCATAGTGTAGACAGATTGAACACAAGTTTTCCAGAGTAGCTAAGGGATATTTTTCTTTAGGAGAATGCATTTTAGTGTCCTTTTGGGGTGTCCTGTGAATAAAAGGCCTACTTTTCCAAAAGGGACTTTTGAGGTAGCTTACACTCCTTTCCCCCAACACCCTGAAATGCCTTCTAACTATAGTATGATTAAACACAAGGACACTGCGTGCTCTCTCTCTCAATAAATACTTCTTGATTGAAAAAAAAAGAAATATATAAAAAATTTAAAAACAAAAGTACTTTAAATTTGTTAATTGAAAGACTGAATTTAAAAAATGCATTTATAATCTTTCAAGTTCCCCTGATTCCAAAGTTAATGAACATCTGTTGCTCCTCATATTCCAGATCTCTTTCTAGTTTCTAACCTTGTTAACTGCTCCTCCCTTGTCTTTCTCCACCCTCCTCCTGCTTTTTCATCTAAGTTTCTGGCCAATCCTCTCTTCTCAATAACCTCTATCAGATCAGATCTTTCTCTTATACCAATTCCAAAAAATCTCAGTCCCAGGCTGAGTTCTATTCTTAGTCATGAACTCTGACAACTAAGTTTCTGAAGTCTGAAATCTCAAAGATCTAATACAATCTTCTAGGTTTATTCAACAAGATCCAGTTATCCATGAAGTAGCTGTCATATGTGAAATGTTCGTTCATAGCTATGGTTTCAACCATCTCTTACTTCCTAACAACTCCCAAATATTTCTCTGTCTTGAATGGCCAAGTCTTATACCAACACTTTATTAGATATCTCCTCCATGTGACCCTGATGCATGTCAAATTCTATACACCACAGACTAATTTCCACCCCACTTCTCTCTCTCTCTCTCTCTCCCTTTTAAACATCTATTCCCCATTCTTGTTGAAGGCATGACCATCCCCCAGTTACCCAGGACCCAATCCTGGTTACCAGCATCTCTTTACCTAGACCCGCTTTCTTCTTGACCTCTTGCAATCAATCACCAAATATAACAATTGCTTCTTCTTTTTTTTAATTGAATTGTTTTATTTTTAGATGGTTAAAATAATATATATATCTTCAGACAGAACTTTTGTTTGTTTTAATAATAGAGTAATATTTTTCTTTTAAAAACAGTATGAATGGTTTGTGTGGTACACGAGTAGATTGAAAGTGTTTGCCTAACAATTGCTTCTTAAACCTCTAGTAGATATATCCGCTCGTGTCTGTCCCCACCGAGAGAGTCTTGGTTCAGAATCTCTTCGTTCCTTGGATTTCCCCAGCAGCCTTCTAACTCATCTCTCTACTTTCTTTTTACTCCACTAATAACAGATCTTCTACTCTGCAGCCAAAGTGACTGTTCTAAAATGCAATGATAACAAGTCTTACTTCTACAGTAAAATTTTGAGTGGCTCCATGTTGCCATCAGTATATACACCATGTCCTTAACCTGGGAAAAAACACGAGCTCTTTCCAATCTGGGGCTGCCTACCTGCTCAACTTCCTTATCTCTCCCCTCCCAATTGAAAGGCCAGCTAAAGGTTTTCTCCCATCTCCATACCTTTGTTCACAGTGGTCCATGTGCCTAACCCACTCTTCGCTTGCTATCAGAGGCAGTGCTCAGCACATGGTGCTTTTGTGCCAGTGAGGAGGCACTGCACCTGAGCAGAGGCTGCAGTGTTGGCCGGCCAGGAGGGTGAATAGCACTTTCAAGCACAGCGCTGAAATGAATCCCCCCTGCTAAGCAGAATGCAAACTTGATGTTGGCCCCACTTGTTCCTCCTCCCATACAACCTTCCCGGCAGCCCTGCTGTGCAGTGTCATCTGCTCTCTAATTCACATGCCTTTATCTATCTCTAGTGTGAGTTAAATGCCCTCTAATGTGCTCCCAGAGCTCTTTATTTTTTATTTTTATTTTTTGAGACAGAGTCTCACTTCATCATCCTGGGTAGAGTTCCATGGCATCACAGCTCACAGCAACCTCAAACTCCTGGGCTCAAGTGATCCTCTTGCCTCAGCCTCCCAAGTAGCTGGGACTACATGTACCTGACACAGTGCCCAGCTAGTTTTTCTATTTTTAATACCGACAGGGTCTCTCTCATGCTCAGGCTGGTCTTGAACTCCTGAGCTCAGGCAATCCATCCACCTTGGCCTCCCAGAGTGCTAGGAATACAGGCGTGAGCCACTGTGCTTGGCCCAAAGTTTTGTTTAGTTGGCTGTTTTATGTTTTTCTCATATGTAAAATCTGCACATATAGGAAACCACTGCTTTAAAATGAAGACTAACTCTCCATCACTAACTTGCTCATAGCCAAAAGGCCAAAAAGCAATGAGGCTAATTCTCTAATCCTTATGTCTCCAGTGTCCAGTACAGAACAATCTCTCCATAAATACTGGTTGAATTAATCATATATTGTTCAAAATACAGCAAATATTTTAGACAAGATCATTTAGGCTCTTTTCATTGTTCATCTTATCTTTTAAAAGTAAATGTATATGGCCACACAATGGAACAAACAAGGTCATAAAGACCATGCAAGCCCCCCCTTGGACACACTGTGATCCGACTCTGTCAGGAATATACGTAAGGGAGTGACTCAGGAGTGTGTCTGAGGGAAGAACAGAATTTTGCAGGAAAAGGTGTAGTTAGGTACATACGAACCCAAGCTATCTTCTAGAACATAAGGAATGGTATGAGGCCACCTGTAATTTTCTCCAATGATGGAATTTCTCACTTGTGCCTGTCAAAAATAAATGCAAAAGAGCTAGTTAAATGGAGTCAGCAAAAACTTATGAAACAATCAGTAGTTAATCTTGAAATAAATAGTTTAAAGCTCTCCCATCAATCCCAAACAAATGGTATTTGTATATGTATGCATCTCTACTTTTATCCTACTACATATATAGCAAAGTTTCCAAGTATCATATAAAAACATTGTGGGAAAACTGAACTATAAATAGAGGTAGATGTATAAGTTAGTTTCATACTCTAAAGATTAAGAATATGTAAGAAGCAAGTGATAGCAATAACCTCAATAATCTGAACCTCAAAATACCAGAAAAAGTCACATATGAGCAGGAACAAAGTTTTCAAAACTTTTAAAAGGTTTTAAATTTTATAATATAAAAAGAATAATACTGTATTAGGGTATTAATTCAGTCAACAAATAGAATATTGGGCCCGGTGGCTCACACCTGTAATCCCAGCACTCTGGGAGGCTAAGATAGGTGGATTGCTTGAATTCAGGAGTTTGAGACCAGCCAAAGCAAGGGAGTGAGACCTCATCTCTAAAAATAGCCAGGCATTGTGGCAGGTGCCTGTGGTCCCAGCTACTTGGAAGGATGAGGCAAGAGAATCACTTGAGCCCAAGAGTTTAAGGTTGCTGTGAGCTATGACACCACAGCACTCTACCAGGAGGCGACAAAGTGAGACTCTATCTCAAAAAAAGAAAAATGGAATATTGTTCTAGAAAATCGGCATTCCTTCATAGCAAAACTACCAAGGTCTCTACCTTCTTGGAACTGATATCTAATGGGCAGAGGGACAGACATTATGAAAGAGAACAAATAAGTTGAAATAGGATAAATGTAATAGTTGCGGAGGAAATGAAAAAGAGATGCAGACAGAAATAAAGGGCTAGGGGATAAAGTGGTCCAGAGAGGCTGCTCTGAAGGGATGGCACTGACAGGGAAACGGGAAAAGGCCAAGGTCAACAGGGGCCCAGGAAAGGTGGTTTCAGCAGAGGAAAGAGAAGTTACTCTGGTTCTGAGGAGGGAATGTGCTTGGTATGTTTTGTGCATGGGTTGAGGCCATAGTGTGAGTTAGAAGAGCAAATTGATGAGATGAGAGGAGAGGAAATGGGAGGAGAGGAAGGCAGTTCAGCCACGCAGGCTAGAGCTAAATCCAGAGGAGATTCTAAACTCAGCAGGAAGCTGCAGAGGAGTTTCAAGTCAGGAGGTAAAGGGCCATCATTGCGTGCTTAAAAGATGACTTTGTTATCAGGGATGAAGGCAGGTACAGGGCAAAAAGATTACAGGAGGACAATATTTGAAATAGAACAGAGCAGGAGACTAAAGGGAAAAGCCAGGCAAGAGATAATGGGACTTGAATTAGGGTGATGAAAAGAAGTGGATGGTTTGGGGCATCTTCTGGAGACAGAAACGACAGATTGGGTGGGGAGAGAGGGAAGGGCGAAAGCAAAGGAGAGTCCAAGAGATTTTATTTATCCAGTGGAGAGAGGGAGTGCGGGTGACTTTACCAAGAGGGGAGCGTGGAAGAGGAATGGTTTGGGGTGAAGATCACAGTTCACCTGGCAAGAGGACACCTTAGATTTGAGATGTCTTTGACATTCAGGTAGAGCAGGCTAATGGGCACTTGGAGAGACCAGTCCGGAGAGCAGGGGAAAGATGGAACCAGAGCTCTACCTCTGGGGTCACCGGCACACAGATGCCTTTGGAGGCGTGGCCTAAGCTGAGATGGAGAGGAAGACAGTGCGCACTGCACACCCGGGAGACTGAGCCCTGGACACTGCAGCTCTGTTCACTGACGGGAAGCTCTCAGCTGGGCGGTGAGGGGTGTCAGTGCTTACCACACAGGAAGTAAGGGAGTGACTCAGGAGTGTGTCTTTGGGAAGAGCAGAATTTTGCAGGAAAAGGTGTAGTGGAGAATTTCTAAGTCAAAGAGTATATGTTTTTTAAATTAGATGGATCTTATCAAATTGTCTTCTCTTCTTCTGTTTTATACACTTCTTAATATAACATACTACAAACACTTTTTTTTTTAAACAGAGTCTTGTTCTGTTCCACTGGCTACAAAGCAGGGGTGTCATCACTCCTACACTCAAATGATCCTCCTGGCTCAGCCTCCCGAGTTGCTGAGACTACAGGCATGCTCGGCCACATTTGGCTAATTTTTCTGTTCTTTGTAGAGATAGGGTCTTGCTCTTGCTCAGACTGGTCTCAAACTCCTAAGCGCAAGGAGTTTGCCTCTCAGAGTGCTAGAATTACAGGCATGAGCCACCATATCCAGCCTTTAAACACATTCTTAAACAAGCATCTAGTTTCTGTCATCACCAAAAGGGTATAGTAAGTCTTGAAATCTTTTCAAATCTGATATACAATAAATATATACCTTGTCTTTAAACTTATGATGGCAACTTCTTAAGTTTCTCTAAATGTGCATGTAAGGTACCTACATTCACTCATGTGTCAGGATGTTTAGGTAAGAATCAGTAGTGTTTATGAATAGGTTTGGGAAGACCTCTACTTGGCAACACTCTCCTTAGCTGAGGTCAGAGTAGAAGTTGCAAAATCTATTTCTTATAGCAAAAAGCATGATTCGTTGAAGATGTTAACAAATTTAGTTTACTTTTACTTCAATTAGATTGAATCTGTGAAATTCTATTTTAAAATAAAAATTTCATATTGCTCCAATAATGAAAATCAATCAGATCAATAAGATTAACACATAAGTGATGAGTTACAGTAGCTTTGAACTCACAAAAATCTAGGTAATGAAATATGCTATATGCAACCCTTCAAGTACAACATATTCGTTGAATAAATACATCACCATGATTCTGTGCCTTAGAGATGGTTGGGCTTTACAAAACCCATGCTGTCCAATAATCATCAGTTACTCTATATCAGTGATTAAAAGAAGATCATTTCTTGCACAGTTTCAACTCACCCCATCAAGTCTGATATCACCCTCAAAAAGATCTAGTCCCAAATCTAAGAGTAAAGATCAAGATTCATGTTAGCATATTATATTCAAATTCTCCACTTAAGATGGTGTTTTTAAAAAAATCCACAAACCTTCATTGATATCAAATATATCCCGGTCAATTCCACTGTCTATATCTTTGACTAAAATAACAAAGAAAAAAGCACATTGAACATTACTTTTTTTAAAAGGAGAAAATCTTTACATAATCAGAACTAAGGAAGTTTATTTTGTCTTGAATAAATGACTACTAGATTCTGACTCAACATACATCGATTGATTGACTGAGAACTTCCCAGGAGCCTGTTTAGAAGTTAAAGGACTTTTACATATGTACTCTGTCCTATCCACATTCCTTGAATGTCAAATGACTTCAGAAATAAAAAATTGGTCACTTCATATATTTTTGAACTTGATCTGGAAGACAAGACTAGGTGACTAGATTAAATAGAAGAAACATGTTTAAATTTGGTCAAATCAGCCTCATCTAGCATATGTGTAAATGACTTGTTACTAGTACATCTTGGAACTCAGGTGCAAAATTCTTAAGTGGAATTTGAATGATACTTATAAGTGGTAAAGGGGTAAATGACACAGCCATATCTCCAAGGCTGCAACTGAATAACAGTTGTCTGTGTTATCAGAAAAATACAAAAATCAATAATAGCAAGGATTTAAAGGATATCTATGTTTCAGTCACTGTGTTTGGTTTCTCCTATACAACCAGCTATTTTTCTGCTGAGCATATGGACATTGGAACACGGCAATAAAATGTCCTTCAATAAATCAAAAGAATCTAATGTTAGATCAAAGTTCAATGCAATTATGTATCAATTGTGCATATATAATTATATTATTCTTGTCATTAAATATATCCTAGGCTCTTTATAACCCAGAAAAAAACCCTACAAAGTAAACTCACCGAAGTTGTCTGGAGTTGGCTGGGGAAAAAAACACATTAAAGAAAATACATTATTATGATGCCCAAGGTATAAATGGTCTTCTTAGTTTCAATTTAGGTTTAGCCATTTGTTGTTTGCTTACATTTTCATTAATATTATGGATTACTTTCTGGCATGTGTTCAAGACAGCTAAATTGAAGTCTAAGATGACTTTTTCACCAAAGGCTCTTCTCATTTCATATCAAAAACGAAACTGCCTATTGAATGATTTGAAAGTAAAGCAAATAAAAAAGGCAGAACATAAGATTCTAGCCTCAAATGAGTGTTCACTTTATACATTACATTTTTTAAAGAGTTCATTGAACAATATTTGAAAGATCTAATATAATTAAAATAAAGCATTGGGGAGTAAAAAAGACCTGATAATTTATCCCCAACGTTGAAATATTATTATAATTTATAATAATCCTTAAAAAATACATTTTATTACAGACCTCATTAATCATGCCTTACTTTCATATTTCTCTCAAATTCTATCTTCAAAGATAGAACCAAATATTTAAGAAAACTAAGTAAATTTTGTGATTAAAATTGTTTCCCTAAAAAACAGCTTCTTCTCAAATGACCAGTGTAACTCTGATATGCCCAATAGGAAAAAACACATAAAGCTAAGAAATATTTTAGTCACTATAATCTAGTAAAAAAGCTCATGGAACTAAGTGAGTTGTTACTGGTCCACCATCTAAGAATAATTCAGTTCACCTTTCAGGTACTCAGACTGTCTGTAAAATATGTCACTACATGCTTTGCTGTTGTGACAGTTACATAACACGATGCGAAAGTATTTTGTAAACTATAATAAATTGTCACAAAGTGTAAAGTATGATTTTATTCAATACAGCTCACATATTTAAATACTGGAATCATTTGAAGTTGATTTTTAACAAAAGGTGGGAATGAAATAGCTGGTTGGTTATCATCATTTTTTGCATTTGTAAGTGCCTTGATTGTTCCATATTCTAACCACACAGAGGCACACACTCGCAGGGGAGGCCAGAGCACCTACACAATAGAATTAGCAAGAATTGTTCCTAATTGCAACTTTAACACATATTAAACAGTATCTCTGGCTCAGAATGTTCTAGTTCCTATTTATAGAATATTAGTTTGATATCACCGTTATCATAAAATCACAAATTTTTTTTGCAACTTCATTTAAACCTTAGGCTGGTTTAAATAAATACGAAGATACCTATTTAGATACCTATTTAGAATAGATACGAAGTACCTATTTTAAAACATTAGTCCAAATTATAGAAAGATTATTCTAAATTGCTGAAGAAGCATAAGAGAAAACCCACATTACCAAACTTTGTAAGTACTGACTCTGCCTGTGACATTCATTCATGTCTCAAGTTATTGTAGCAGCAATCTGCATTTCATTCAGCTATAAAAATGAAACGATTTTCAAAATTCTCATTTTCTATCTTATCAAAAGAAAACTAGTTACACAACAATAAAACTGAAAGATATAACCTAGTCAACATCTCTATTTCTCTCTCTGGTAGGGCTAATTTTCATACCCTCCCTGCCTCCTCTCCAAAAAGAAAAACTCATTTGAGATTAACATTTTGAAATTTATGTTTAAAAAGAACAAATAATTGTCCTTTAACAAGTATCAATTGCCCCAAATTTTTCTAATGGTTTTCTTACCAAGCCAGAAATCACAAGAAGAGTATTAAAGAACAGAAACCAAGACAGATTCCGTGAATCCATGTTGTACCTGCCAGGTGAAAGTTGCAAACTATGGCATTCAGTGTGGAGTTGACTTTTTAAAAGGCAAATAACTTTTATAGCCTTTGATCTCAATGATACATCTTGCAGGTCAGCTCTCTGCTGTAGTATTACCTCCAATCAAGGAGTGAAAGTCCAGTATCCTTAACACAGCCCTGAGTAGTTGGTTTATCACTGTTTTTTTTTTGGTTTGTTTTGTTTTGTTTTGTTTTTTTCCCTGTGTCAACATTCAACAGTTAAATGCCTTACTGGGACTTGTTAATGAAATGCATTCTTTAATGTATACAGACTGGTCTCCAAGACTATTAAATACCATTTGAGCAAAAGAAAATATCAAATTAATTTTTAATCTTGATCTTTCAAATAATAAACATTGAGGAAGCTCTACGGGCTCATATGGCCCTGTGCTGTTTTAATATATCCAGTTATGTCCACTGCTTTTGTCATTCACTCATTTAATAAAAATTTATTGGGTGTCTAAAACTTATTGAGTTGTAAAAACCATACATGTGCTAGAAATTAGGCATATTTAAAATATGGATATAAAATAACAAAATAGCAATGTATCTTACTCCTGAAAATTTCCAGCAAGCAAACACAGGTGGGAGTTAGGGCAATAAGAGTAGGGATAGTCACTGGTATTCTAAAAAAATAATGTTCCAAATCCATCTCTTAATTCTTCCTTATTTTTCCCATTTTTTTCTTGGGATAACTTCTCTTTAGGGACAACTCCCTACCTCAGTTCTCACAGTTTCACTTTCAACTTACTTGGATGCAGGACAATTTCCTGAAATATAAATTTTTTCCCACGGTTTTTCCTTCACCTCTCCAGCTTGGTCTTTCATCCCATTCTGAGCTAACAGAAAGAATGGTAAGAGATGTGTAGCATAGACAAAGGATTTAGGAGGTTGCTTCTTGAATACAAGCAAGCCATTCCCCCCCCTTTGAGAGTAGGATGAGATCCCCCAGATAGTTTGTAGGATCCAAAATCAAATGTGCCTATTTCCTGGTTATAACATAGTGACAAGGAAGCAACGGGACTCTACAGACGAAAGTATGTCTTGGGAGGAAGAGGATAATTCCTATGAGGTCAAAAGTAGCACAGAAGGATCAGAGAAAACCACCAGTCCTGAAGGGGTACTGGATAGGAATAAGGATATCACCACAGGAGGTGGCACAAAATGACAACCAAGGACACACAGAAACATTGATGTTTCAGGGGCTGCCTGTGCAGATACCAGATAAAATGCTCCCAGTGCCTTGAAACTGTTAAACTTAGGCAAAAGCCTAAGGATAAAAAGGAAATCCCAAATTGTCAGCAATTGATATTCTACCACCTAGGTGGATGATACCTAAAATGATGATTATGATTATAGACCAATGGAATAAAACATAGAGCCCAGAAATAAATTCACTCACTTGTAGCCTCTTTCAACAAAGGCACCAAGAACCTACATCAAAGAAAGAAGGGTCTGCTTAATAAATGGTGCTGGGGAAACTGGATATTCCTATGCAGAAGAATGAAACTGGATAAATATCTCTAGCCATGTCAAGAATCATCTCAAAAGGGATTAAAGACTTAAATGGAAGACATGAAACTACTAAAAAAAATCACTGGGGAACTAGGCAAAGATTTTTTGAGAAAGACCTCAAAAGCACAGGTAGCAAAAGAAAAAGTAGGCACAATGGGATCACATCAAGTTAAAAAGCTTCTGTACAACAAAGAAAACAATCAACAAAGTGAAGCAATAACCCACAGAATGAGAGAAAATAGTTACAAACCATCCATCTGATGAAGGATTAATAACTAGAATATATTAGAAATTCAAACAACTCAATAGCAAAAGAACAAATAATCTGATTTTAAAATGGGCAAAGAAAAAAAACATACAAATGCCCAACAGGTATATGAAAAAACGCTCAATATAAGCAATCATTAGGGCAATGCAAATTAAAGCCACAACTAGATATCATCTCACCCCAGTTAGAATGCTTATTATCAAAAAGACAAAAATATAACAGATGTTGTCAAAGATGCAGAGAAAGGGGAGCACTTGTACATTGTTGGTTGGAATGCAAAGTAGTACAGTGACTATGAAAAACAGTATGAGGCTCCCCCGAAACCTAAAAATAGAACTACCCAGCAATCTCATTACTGGGTATATATCCAAAAGAAGGGAAAACAGTAAATCAAAGAGAAATCAACACTCTTGGGTTTACTGCAGCACTACTTACAATAGCTAATATATGAAATCAATCTAAGTGTCTTATCGGTTCATTCATAAATAAAGAAAATATAGTATGTATACAGAATGGAATATTACTCATCTATGAATGAAACTCTATCATTTTCAGCAACATGAATGGAGCTGGAAGTCATTTGTTAAGTGAAATAAGCCAAGCACAGAAAGACAAATATCAAGTGTTCTCACTGATATGTGGGAACTAAAAATGGGGATCTCATGAGAGAGAGAATAGACTGGTTGTCAGAGGCAGGAAAGGGAGTAGGGAAGAAGGATGAAGAGAAGTTGGTTAAGGGATATAAAAATACAGATAAATAAAAGGAATAAGTTCTGGTATTTGATAGTACAATAGGAAAATTATAGCCAAAATAATTTATTATGTATTCCAAAATAACTAGAAGAGAAAATTTTACATGTTCCCAACATAAAAAAAAGATAAATGCTTGAGGTGCCAGATACCTCAATTATCCTAATTGTATCTTTACATATTGTATGCAGGTATAAAAATATCAAATGTGCCCCCAGGATATTATGATATTACTATATTTTGTTTTATGATTCCTGGCTCATAACTTCCATAGGTCTTGTTATTGTAAAAAAGAATCTATCTCTCTCTCTCTCCCTCTCTCTCTCTTTCTGTCCATTGCCACCTTTTCTTGACCACCTTCACCCTGGAGGAAGGAATGTTGCACAGAGAGGCCAAGAAGAATCTGGACAGATAGGCCTATCTGGGTTCAGATCATGCCCTTTTGTCCAATCACATTTCAACATTGTAATCCATGTTTCAGTTGTGGACAACCAACAGCATCTCCATCCATAATAGACCCAAAGGGAAGTGTTCAGAGAGCTTGCAGAAGTCTGAATATGTGGAAGCTGACAAAAATGAGAGCAGAAACTCATCCATGTGCCAGGAGGGTGGCATACCCCAACTCCACAAGAACAGACATTCCTGTGCTTAGGATCTCTCCAGATCTTGCCCTATGTTTCTCTTTATCTGGCTATTTATTTGTATCCTTTGAAATATGTCTCTGCAAGTTCTGTGAGTATCAATCTAGAAAATTAATCAAACCCAAATAAGAAGGTCATGGGAACCCCAACTTGAAAGTGGTTGGTCATCAGTTTCAGAGGCTTGGGCTTGCCACTGATATCCTAAGGGCTCGGGGAGGTGGAAGACTTAGGGACTTGAGCCTTCAACCTGTTCAGCAAGTCAGAGGTAGGCTCTGACTTGACCTCCACATAGCATCAGAACTGAATTGTTGGACACCCTGCTTGTTGGTGGGGAAAACCACATGCACATTTGTTCACAGATGTCCTCTGTGTTGATTGTGAGAACAGAGGAAAACACACTTTGAGATTTTTCAGAACAACCCCCTAAAACATGTGCAATTAGTACATATCAATTTTAGAAGTAGTAAAAAAGAAGAAAAAAGAAACAAAATTAGGTTATAAAAAATAAAGATATGTATTAGGAATTTCTATTTCTGTAAACTGATATTTATAACCAAAACACCTGTCTGCATTCTATCTGTGGGGACAGTCAGCTCAGATTTGAAGTTAGGAAAAGTGGAAGAGGAAGAATAAGAAGCAACAACAGTTCCTAGGACTTAGGAGTCTGTTTTGAAATTAATTACAGTATATGGGCAGAGCTTCACTAAGAATCTCATGAAAAGTCGTTGAGATATGACTAAAATCCAACTACAAAAAATGTGTTTTGCCTACAATAAATAGATCTTTTCCATTTTTTTCTTTTCTGGGGTTGTCAATGAAATTTTAATGCAGAAGCTATATTTGGCTGGTCCAACATACATCCAGCTTCCATCACTTGAACCCTGCCCCTACAAGATAAACGGTATCATGGCATTTGTTGTCTGATCCCAGAAAACCATCTCTGCTTCTGAGTATTGGTCCACCTCAGATCTTCATTTCTTCCCACACAATCAATATCATGAGTTGCTAAGACTTAGACTACTCTGAAAGCACCTGACTTAGACTACTCTGAAAGCACCTGGAACCATCAAGAAAGCATATTTCTCTTAGAAATGTGATTCTCAAAGCCACCATGGAATATAATTATGCCCTAGACCTGAGGGTAGCAGACTGTGAATGTAAAAAACTTTCTAACATGAAATAGTACAGAGATGACAACAAAAGATCCAAGGTCCTTTAGAGTGTTCTCACAATGCCCATTTCTTTGCCCAATGCTCCCTCAAAAAAAAAAAGTTTTCATAAGTTATGTCATGTGTTTCCTAACATTAACTCCCTATGAAATCTTAAAACACATCTATAGCATATTGTGAAGGTCCGTATATTTGAGTTTAAATTAAATAGATCTATGTAAAAGGAAAAGAGTGCAAGTGGAGTAATTATAGAAGTCCCCGGATAGCTATGAGAACACAAATTCAACAAGGGGCCCAATTAAAAAAAAACAT
Organism: Loris lydekkerianus; assembly: GCA_963574355.1. Classification (NCBI taxonomy): domain Eukaryota; kingdom Metazoa; phylum Chordata; class Mammalia; order Primates; family Lorisidae; genus Loris; species Loris lydekkerianus. The sequence goes on along the minus strand of CAUYPK010078545.1, from coordinate 4,021 downwards.
TATAAGAAACAAAAAACAATAGATCAATACCTCTCATGAACATAGAGGCAAAAATTCTCAATAAAATACTAGCAAGTCAAACCCAACTATGTATAAGAAGAGTTATATGCCATGACCAAGTGGGATCTATTCCAGATATACAAGTTGGTTCAATATTAAAAGAAAAAAAAAAAACTCTTTAAAAAAACTCATAAAACTTAATAATAAGAAAATAAGCAATGATTTAAAAAATGAACAAAATTCAAAAAGCACATAAAAAACTCTCAACATCGGGGGTGGAGACAAGATGGCTGACTGAAGCCAGCTTTCCACAGAGGCTCCCATCCAGAAGGAGAGTTAAAGAACAGAAATTTAGCAAGTAACCTGGTGGATTAGAGATGCACCAAGAGAGAAGGTTGAAGAATGCACATCAATCCCGCTGAGGTGAGCTGCAACCCCAAGGATGCAAACAATAGTTACAAAATCCATCACTAGCGGATGGGGATCCCCACCCCCATTAGAATGTTTCAAAGTGCCCCACAAACAAATGAGCAGACTTCAAAGGTCCTTCCACTATACTCCACGGGAGAGACCCTCTAAAAACTGGACCTACCTCCCCTACTAGGGTGCCATGGTGTTCTCCTGCCAGGCATAAAACTGTATGAAACTGTATATATTTTACCTGCAATTCTGAGCTCCCAGCACTCCCCTCCACTCTTACTCTGAGGTCTGGAGGCCTGTCCCCCAGGAGTCCAGATTCTTGGGTGATTTCTCGAGGGGTGTGGACAGGGCCTGGACTGCAGCTGGTCAGTGCTGATTCTGTGGCATAGAAGTGAGGAGAGGACAGTCAGCTGAGAGGGAACCACACCCGAGCAGCGGTGCCCCGAGGTGCAGATCAGCAGTCATTTTTTGGCAACAATAGGACTCACCCCCAGATATTCCAAAGTCACACCCTCTGTCTCTCTGGTCAACCAGAGGAGGCTAGGCATCTTCTCAGGTAGCAACAACCGTGGAACAGATCTGGGATGGAAACGCAGACCCTATGAGTAAAGGGTTTGCCCGAGGCAGTACTGGCCTGGGTGGAGTGCGGGGACTAGAAAATGCATGCACAGAGCTGAGAGATTCCCAGGGCAGGGCTGACCAGAACACTGCTTTTGAGCCTAAGACATACCTGCCCCCAGAAGACCATCAGCATAAACAAAGGAGGGCAGGGAGAGGCTGGATCTGACAGGTAACCGTGCTGTGAATACAAACAGCTGAGTCTGTACAGCAGCACAGACAGGGCCTGAGGCACAGGTTCTAGGAACTCAAAACAGCTTCTCTTCTGCAGGGTAATTTAGTGGGGATAGAAACAAATTCCCGGAAAATTGTTATGTTCCATCAGTAACATCAATCAGGAGTGGAGCTAGAACTCAGTGAACACCCCCAAGCCTCCATCAAGTGCCCGAGGTTGTCAGGCCTCACCTCCCCCTGCTGGATAGAGGCAGAGAGCTGCGGCCTCACTGAGAAGACATACATTTCCTTGTGATTTAGGCAGGTGCAAATCCCTGTAGTATCTACTTACTGGAGGCAACTGGGTCACCGCCCTGTGGGGTTATCAGTGACTGGCTATGACAGAGGTGCAAGGTGGGGAAGGAGGCACCAACCTTTTCAGACTAATCTATCTGCTGGGTGGATCCTCCTGACTTCATGGAGCACCAGAGCAAGTCATATTTGAGTTGTCAGCAGACACCTGCGATCTAGTTGCCTGAGACCTTTTAAACTCCCCCACCTGAGACATTAGCTGAATGAGACAATTGATTTGCACCTTTTCAACTGAGCCAATCACCTGAGAACTACCCAAGCGGTGTCCTGGGTGTGCGGTTGTAGGAAGGTTTGATTTTCCTTTTCCAATTGTTGCCAGTGGTGGGCAGGGTGACTTAATTGCTGGTATTTCTCCACAGCTGAGACTTCAACCCAGAGTAAATGTTTCACTAGGGTCAGACAGAGACAAGCTGAAAACAAGACAGAGCCACTTAGCCCCAACACACCAAACAGGTCTCCAGTTTCTCAGGCCATAGCACTGTATGGGTCCTTGACAAAGTTCCAGGGGAAAAGTCAAATGGTGTAAAATAATTATGGGGTGGAATGAGCAGAAAAACTCTGGTAACATGAATAACCAGAAGAGATCAACAGCCCCCCCCACCCAAGGAAAGGTATGGCAGATGTAAGTGAAGATCCCATTCATAAACAGCTGGCCAAGATGTCAGAAATTGAATGCAGAATTTGGATTGCAAAAAATGATTAATAGAATGGAGGAAAATTTGGAATTAGAAATTTGAGGAGCAATTCAAAAGTCAGAATTAGAAATTCAAAGACAAATACAAAAGTTGTCTCAAGAATTCAACAAATTAAAAGACAAAACCACCAAAGATTTTGACACACTGAAGCAAGAATTTGCAGCCCTCAAAGATTTGAAAATATAGTAGAATCCCTCAGTAACAGAGTGGAGCAAGCAGAAGAAAGAATTTGAGACATTGTAGACAAAGCTTTCAAATGCTCCAAAACTCTCAAAGTGGAAGAGAAATGGAGAGAAAAAAAATGAATTATTCTCTCAGAGAGCTCTGGGATAATTCGAAGAAGGTTAATATCTGCCTATTGGAATCCCTGAAATTGACAAAATGGCTTCACAAGGAACAGAGGCCCTTCTCAATGGAACTAGGAAAGAGAATTTTCCAGACATGCCAAGAAATTCTGAAATTCAGATAGCAGACAGTTTCAGAACCCCAGCACAACTTAACCCAAATAAGACATCCCCCAGGCATATCATAATTAACTTCACTAAAGTTAATATCAAGGAGAAAATTCTGAAAGCAGCCAGACTTAAGAAATCCATTACCTATTAAGGGAAGAATATTAGAATGACTGCATATCTCTCTGCTGAAACTTTTGAAGCCAGAAGAGGGTGGTCATCGACTTTTAATCTGCTAAAACAAAATAACTTTCAACTCTGGATCCTGTATCCAGCTACACTGAGTTTCATTTATGATGGAGAAATTAAATACTTTAATGACATTCATATGTTAAAGAAATTTGCCATACCCAAACCAACTCTTCAGGATATTCTCAGACCTATCCTCCATAATGACCAGCCCAATCCTCTACCACAAAAGTAACCTTCAACTTCTGATCAAACTCCAACTTCCACAGTGGCAAAAGGATTAAAAATGTCCATTGGACTTTTCAAAAAATCGATACCCAAAACTTTACCAGACTTATCAATATTCTCCATTAATGTGAATGGCTTAAACTGTCCTCTTAAAGAGGCACAGGTTGGCTGACTGGATACAAAAACTCAGGCCAGATATTTGCTGCATAGAAGAATCACATCTTACTTAAAAAGATAAATACAGACTCAGGGTGAAAGGATGGTCATCCATATTTCAGGCAAATGGTAATCAGAAAAAGGCAGGTGTTGCAATTCTATTTGCAAACACAATAGGCTTTAAACCAACAAAAGTAAGGAAGGAAAAGAATGATTACTTCATATTTATTAAGGGTAATACTCAATATGATGAGATTTCAATTATTAATATTTATGCACCCAACCAGAATGGGTCTCAATTTATAACAGAAACTCTAACAGACATGAGCAACTTGATTTCCTACAGCTGCGTAATAGTTGGAGATTTCAACACTCCTTTGGCAGTGTTGGATATACCCTCTAATAAGAAGCTGAGCAAAGAAACTTTAGAATTAAACCTAACTATCCAACATTTGGATTTAGTAGACATCTACAGAACATTTCATCCCAACAAAACTGAATACACATACTTCTCATCAGCCCACAGAACATACTCCAAAATCAATCACATCTTAGGTCACAAGTCTAACCTCAGTAAATTTAAAGGAATAGAAATCATTCCTTGCATCTTCTCAGACAACCATGGAATAAAAGTTGAACTCAGTAACAACAGGAATCTGCATACTCATACAAAAACATGGAAGTTAAATTACCTTATGCTGAATGATAGCTGGGTCATAGATGAGATTAAGAAGGAAA
>CAUYPK010078544.1:0-28378 GCA_963574355.1 Loris lydekkerianus | reverse complement strand
TTGAGATGTTCCATTAAGTTATTAATTTCTTCTCTTTCCGTTTTCTTGAGGAAGGCTTGCAGTGCTATACATTTCCCTCTTAGGACTGCCTTTGAAGTATCCCAGAGGTTCTGGTAGTTTGTGTCTTGATTTTTGTTTTGTTCCAAAAATTTGGTGATTTCCTTCTTAATCTCTTCTATGACCCCTGTATCCTTCAGCATAAGGTTGTTTAGCTTCCATGTTTTTGCATGGGTATGCAGGTTCCTGTTGTTATTGAGTTCAACTTTTATTCCATGATGGTGTATTTTTTTAAAATTTGGTCAGGTTAGGTTTGTGGCCTAGGATGTGGTCGATTTTAAGTTTCACATGTACCCTTGTAAGATGTACCGCAGGTATATCTAAAACCAGTGTATGGTGCCCCATGATCACATTAATGTACACAGCTATGATTTAATAATTAAAAAAAAAAAAAGAAACTGCCATGAGGGCTATGTTAACCAGTTCGATGAAAATATTTCAAATTGTATATCAAACCAGCACACTGTACCCCATGATTGCATTAATGTACACAGCTATGATTTAATTTTTTTTTAAAAAGCCGTGTACTATATAGTGAAGCTTTTACCTACTCGAGTTGGTGCTACCCAACAGAACTTTGTGCAGTAATAGAAACACTCTCTCTGTGTGCCGTCCAATTAGGCACTTGAAATGTGGCTAGTACTTACTAGCTTCTTAGTAAACTTTAAGGAATTTAAACTTAAATGGACGAATGTGTCTAGTATATTGAATAGGAGTACAGCTCTGAAAAGGCTATACGATAGAGAGTGTAATGAAATTGGGAAAGATCTTGGCACTCCTTTTGCTGGAAAGTACTAAATTAGTCATTATAGGAGAGGGTCATACCTTTGGAAAATTTTTATTAAGCTGCATCACCTTCATTAGGGGCTACAGGTAGCAAAAAGAGCTCCTTTCGAAACAAGTAGTCCCATCTAGACCTAGATTTGCTTTCCTTCTTCCCCTGTATCCTTGTTTTTAATTCCCTATTTTTTCCTTGATTTTCAGTTCTTTGACCATCAGTCTGGGCCTGCTTCTGCTCCTTACGTAAGTAAATGTGGTTTTTTACCTTTTAAAGAAAGCTTCAGATGTGGGAAATTGGAGCGGGGGTTGGTATTTTGGTAGTTGACTTCGTTGTGGTTTTTAGTATTTCTTTAGTAGGCATTAGCTTCTTTTTGCTTAGAGTTGATGCTGTTGGTGATAGTGGTTGGTTGTTATCTATAAGAAGTCTAAAAAGACTAGTGGCCCAGCCACCGTTCCTGTATAAAGACTGCCTTTATTTTGCCATAGCTTCTGAAAAAGTCATGACTGTCCCAAGCTATTGCTTGTATTATTTAGCCAAATCCCAGCAACACTTGGGTTTTGCTCCACTGTCAATCATTGGACAATTATTTGCTTTTCATTTGTGTACCCATCCCTAGGTCTAGTAGTTGTTAATTTTACCATATATATCAGAGCTCTTATTTTGTGACAAAACTTCTAATATCCTTTAACTAAGAAGTACAAGACTGAAAAGTACATAGGTTAAACTTTTGTGCAAAATTGTAAAATCTAGGAGAAAAATATAAATCTAGGATTCACATGTGTCAAAGGGTTTATAGAAGGTACCATTCTTTTTTTTTTTTTTTAGAAAAGATGAGAAGGCATTTGGAGGGAGAAACAAAATTTGATTTTATATGAAAAAAAAAAAGAACATTTATTATCTAAAACCCAAATAGGCTTCACTGAATCAGTTTGGTTAAATTTTACTTTACTCTGCTAGAAAGAGGTTCTGGGGTAGCGAACCCAAATAATCAAAGTAACTATAAGAGAGACCACCCAAGAGATCCTACAGGTAACGGCAGTCTCCTAATGTAATAAACAGTCCTCAGCATCCTCTGGCTGCTCTCACTCACAACACCACATTTTGCTTCACTAACTCCCCGCTCTGAGCGATTTCTTGTGTTACAATCATTTTCACAGAAAGGAAGTTCCCATGGCTATTTTTCTTGTGTGTGGCTTCCACTAACATTTCTAGAAGCTAGTGGCAAATATATTTAGAGGAGCCAAATCCTCCGAAGGATTCTAAGGGTAAAGTCTAACGTGACAGTTTGTTTGACAGAGAAAGGTGGCTAATTCAACTCCCCAAAGACTGGTGCTGTGTGTAATGCATTTATACAACAGGGGTGGGTCCTATCTGCCACTGACATGTCTTGTTATTCTCTGTTCACGGGGTTGATGGAGTGGGTCTGTTAATGCTTTGGAGGATGTCAACGTGCACGCTCATGGTTACCACTTTATGTCTCCACAAGCTTCCCCTCCTTTACCTAACACTGTGTATTTCTAGTCCTCTGGCAAATCATTTTTGTTACAGTTCTTTTGTGTAAAAACAGTTCACATAATAGCTCTGTGTTAGACAAGGCATGAATCCTCACATCACCGGGATGAGTCAGCACAGTGCACTCCTGCCCTCACGGCTCAGCCATTATGACGTCAGTGCTAGAGGGCGAGCCTCAGACACAGCAGTACACAGGACTTGTGTCACTGATTAGAAATCAAGGGGGAGGCCTTTGAGATAAAAAAAAAATATTGAAAGGTTGTCTCTGGCTTATAAGAAAATCTGAAACTGACTTTATGCTACATCAACCATCAGTTACAGAGCTTCTAGAGAAATCCTGTTTTTTAAACCAGAGATAAGGCTGGAGGAATGACCTATAGTGAGCTGATAGTCCATTCATGTACCTTGACCTTGTCCCACCCCAGGCCAGGCTTCATGTTTGCTTAGATTATTCTAAATCCTGAGGCTGCCCTTATGCTGGCAGGGTTATAAGGCCTGTGACAGTTCTGCTGTCCTCGAGTGCCCCCTTGGACACAGCTGATGGCCCCAGGGGTGGTACCCCAGAGGCCCCATCAAAGGGAAAAAGTTCCTTGGGAACAGATGAGAACATTATCTCCTCAGTGAACTCCAAGTGCCTCTTCAATGCCTCCCGCTAAACAGGTGCAGAACTCTGCCTGCTCAACCTCTCCTCTTGGCACTGTGTTTAGTCTACTGTCCCAATGTGGATTTGGCTGAGATTTCAACAGGAACTGAAGAGTTGCCAGATGTTCCCCCAAGAGTGTTCCATTCCATTACTGTTTAGCATAAACAAAAAGGAACCCTTCATAATCTGCCATGTTTCCTTGAAGAAGATAGCACAGACTCACCCTTTTAGGAAATGCAGTTCTGTTAAGTTGCAGGCCCCTCTACAGTTCAGACTCACATTTATAATCAGAACAACACCTTTAGTATTGGAAATTAGGTGTTAAAAGGGGTCATAATTTATAGGCATAGTGACATTCTCTGTTAAAAGACATTCTTCCATCACAGCATCCATCCCTCTTACTGTCACCCCACCAGTCACCAGCCCCTGTGATACCCGTCAGAAAGTGCCTTACTGCTGGGATTTTCTGCCTTCATTAGGTTGCTAATGGGCTCCTACCATAACTCTAAAAGCTAATACTACTGCTTGGCTTAGTTTTGATTAATTATCATGCATAGCTCTTATTTAGTTTTCAGTCAACAAACATTTATGCAAATTTAGTCACTATGCTTCACTATGCTTGGTTCTGGCAACTCCAAGATAAATAAAATATGCTTCCTTTCACTAAGAATCTCAGTAATTTCAATAATAAGTGAATAAAGGTGGTAGGCACGAGAATGCAGGTACATACAAGATGTAATGAGAGGAGAGAGGACAGTGTACCCACTTGCATGTGGACAAGTGCCCAGGCTCGGTCTTAGAGTTGAATGAACTGCAGTTTACCAGGTGGATATAGCAGAGCAGAAAGAAAAGGGGATCATAATGACATGAAAGGTAAGACAATTTACAGCGTCAGGAGGCATTAAGCAGCAGCCAAATCCAGAGGTCAGGGTGGCTGAAGCATGGTGGTTGACAGGGGAGATGGGAGATTAGAAAGCAGACAGGAGGCAAATCGCAGAGGGCCTTGGTATGCCATGCAAAGGAGTTTGGACTTGATCCTGCAGGCTCAAGAGGCTATGAAGAATTTTAAACAGATTATGTTTTTGATAGAACACTCTGGTGATAGTAGAGATGCCTGGCTGAGAATAGGGAGACCAGGTCAAAGGTGCAAACCCAGGACCTGACCTGTATGGTAGGGCTAGAGTGGAGGGGAGAGGCCAACTTGCTAGTGTTGACATAGACATCAACAATTTGCATACTTGCAACATATCGTGGACTATTGCATAATCTTTGCCTTCTAGGAGAAAGGCTAAAACATTGTATGAGGTCAAATTTCAGACCAAAATATATCCTCATGGGAGCTTCAGCAAAGACCTAACTGACTTTGAATCTGACCCCACTCTTAGCCACTGCCTGCTGGTCTCCAGGGGTATCTGCCTCCTTGTCTGCATGGCGGATATGGGGAGGAGCAGGCAAATGCAGAGAAGACGTTCTCAGTGTCCTGCTTTTCTCTTCTCTCACCTGAAAATGAAACAGTTTCTAAATAATGTCCCTTTAAAGTCAATCAGTCCCCCCAGTTCCCTATCATTTTCCCATTGCTGCCTTTTTCTAAGCAAAATTTCCAAGCCATTGATCTGAATTGCAACTTATGCACAGCCGGGTGTTGAAACAATTCAGTGTATTCATTCCTTCTCTCTGAATTAGAGTTCACCATAAGTGTGCTTTTCTCTTGTTCACTTTGGGCTGCCAGGACAATTTAAAGGAAATTTTCAACAGCTTATGTCTCATGTTCTCTTTTGCAAATGGGAGGATATGTGTGGGTGTATTTAAGTCTTGTCTATATTGCGTTCTGGAGAAAGGTTTGAGAAGATGAACAAGATGAGGAGTAGGGACCTACTGAAAGCCCAGGTCCCCCAGTGACCTGAGTGCAGAACGTAGGCTGGTGATCAGATGGTCAATTATGTGTTTGTCAAAACACAGTGGGCTGCATTCCAGACTGCCAGCTTTGGAGGCCCAGCTTCTGCCAACCAAATGTCATCTGGGAACATGCAACACTGGGCACTGTGAAGGAGTTTGAAATAGACCATGCCACAGCCAACCTACTGCCAGTCTTATAGCACCAATATGGCATGCACAGCCGGGCCCCATGTTTCAGAGCTCAGGAATTCACTGTACTAAATTCACGAGGTCAGATGGGTTCATGTTTTCAAAGCCTATGTTCTCTGCTTTGAACACTGTGACTTACTCTTCAGCAATTTCCAAGGGATTTTTCCAGTCACATCTCTGTGGAAACCCCTCTTTTTATGATGGTTATAAGAGCCTTGTAACTGTCCCAGAGGACAGGGGGAAAAAAATAAACTTGCTCTAACAATGACTGTGATTCTGACAGAGGGATTCCAACTCTTAGGAAATTACATTAAAGGTGCATAGCTTTTAAAATATCAGGAACCACCTTGGCAACTTATAAAAAGCAGAAGGGCTTTGCCTATTTTATAAAATGATTTGCATATACCTGCATAAATAATGTCCCCACCTGTACTTTTATGCATTTAGGTTGAATAAATTAAATTCCATGATCTTTAAAATATTCACTGTCTTTCATTGCTCAGACACCATTTTCAGGACCCTTTCTCCTCATTTTTTTTTTCCTGTGGTGGTATTAGCGGCTATTTTATAAATCTCTCGGCTAATTCAGGGAGTCAAACCACTCCACAGGTCAATCTACTACAGGCAGGAACATTACCCCTATCCACTTGCATTTCTTTTAGCCTTTCTACCTATAAGATCACGCATTCAACATATTTTTCTTAAGGGAAAATTAGAGAGTATATGACTAAGGTAAAAACACAGCACAGGTGAGATTATGCTCTTCTTCCTGTGAGACTTGCACTGATACACACCCAAGGACATGCCCATATTAACCTTTTCTTTCCTTGGCCACTGCCACAATCCCCTCAGCTACCAAGCCATTTCAGATATAACTTCAAATTACAGCCTGGACCGTGGACCAGCCCCAACCACATTTGGTCATGTAAGATATTATTAAACACTTACAACTTACCATATACAAAGAATCTGTTAAGTAGAGAGGAAAAACATAAATATAGGACAAAATAGGAAGGCCCTTGCTTATTCTTAAGAAACTTAAAATTTTGAGTTAGGAAAGGAAGTCATACTATTGAGTGTTTTCTATGCATTTAAGACAATAAGTGACTAAGTTCCAGAAGGAATTATACAATCCAGGAAGTACTATAGGATTTCATTCATGAAAGAGAATGTTGAGGGCTGGAAAGTTTCATTTAAAATGTGGTTGAACTGGTTCTTGAAAAATGGTAAAATATAAAAAATATGAAAGAAAGGGAATCATATTTCAAGCAAAAGCATACATGAAAATTGTAGAATCTTATGGGGAGAGGTCCATATGTAGCATAGTTCCTCCTCGCCCAAATTCTAAACCCATTGAAAAAGAACTGATAGCTGGAGAACAAAAATTATTTGTAAAGGCTAGTTGATGGGTACAGCTGCCTGTTAGAAGCAAAATAGGCTCGTTGAGCCTTCTTCCTTTCAATCAAACCTTAGAAAAGCTGTCTCAAGGGAAAGTTTGGATATGTGGAGGAGCAGCACTTTTGCAGATCACTAACTACACTAGTCTAAGTAGGACAGGAAGGACAAAGAGGCCAAACTTCTGTACTTACAAAATTTGATAGATCAGATTGTTCTACCTAATTGAGAAATATGGGCCAAGGGCTGTCTTACCAACAGGATGATTTGCCTCCATGGGGAAGTGTAAAGAATGAGGCAAGAGGCAAGGGGTGTCTAGGGAACATCTGGAAACTCAGAGCAGGAAAGAGGCATTCTTACCAACATTAAGATCACAGGCTAGAGAACAAGAAAAAGAAGTACTGAGTGAGATGAAAATGGGAACCAGAGTCAAGAGGCTACACAACCCTCTTATCTGCCTCAGGAGAAATACCCGGGGTAGAAACCAGTAGCATATTGGTAATCCAAGATCTAAACTAAGGGCTGATTTTTGGAGTTGCAAAGTTACCAGAATTAGAACAGGATGGAACAGGGATGGAATGAAGACGACACCCTAAAATCTAGTTAAAAGTAAAAATACAAAAAGTCTGATCTATTAATCTTAATCTGACAATAAAAAATAATATTTATTGAGTGCTTGTCTTGCATTAAATACTGAATTAAATGTTTGAATATTTATCTTATTTAACCTTTAAAACTACTCTATTAAGTAGTTGCTATTATAATCTTAATTGTGCAAATGAGAAAACTAAGACTTAGCATGTGTAAGTTTTCAAGAACACCTAATAAATAGTAGAGATAGAATTTGAATTCATGACTATCTTAAAAGCCTCAGCCAAATTGCTTTAAACACAAAATGAATGTTTACGTAATGATGAGGAAAACAAACACAGTCTCTCTCCTCCTGGAGCTTACAATTTGAGTTATCTACAACAGAGATTAATCAAATGGTCACACAAAAGAACTTGTCATTACAAACAGTTCTCACCACCACAAAATAAAAACACCAGGTACTCTATGGGAAAATATAAGAAAAGTATCTAAGTGGGTCCAGAAATTCAGGAGGAACTTCCCTGAGGAGGTGACATTTAGGCTGACCTTTGAAGGAAGATTGAGTGGTGGGAGAGGGTTCCAAGCAGAGGGAGCAGCCTGGGTGAGGCCCTGAATGCAGCTGATGGGGAACAGGAAGACAGGCAGCCCAATTTATGTGAACAAGAGATATGTAGGTCCTGATGACTGCAGGCCCCTTGTAGGCCATGTTAAGGATTTTGATCTTTGTCCTAAGGACAATGGGAAGGCAAACTGAAGAAAGAGTGTGGCATGATAAACATTATTTTCTTTTAAAAAAGATATACTTTGGGACATTTATCCCAGCAAGTTGGAAACATACCCACACAAAAACCTGTATACCAATGTTCATAGCACCTTTATTCATCATAGTCCCAAACTGGAAACAACCCAAATTGCCTTCAGGAAATGACTGGTTAAGGTAACTGATACATCCATACCATGGAATACTTCTCAGCACTAAAAAGGAATAAATGATTAATACAGACAAAAACTTGGATTAATCATAAGGGGTATTTATTATACTGAGTGAAAAAGCCAATCTCAAGACTACATGCTGTTATGGTTCTATTTATAAAGCACTCTTGAAATGAAAAGCCAAAAAGATGGGGAGCGTTATCTGTGGCTGACAGTATTAGGGGGCTGAGGTAGACATGGAGCTGAGTGTTGCTATGAAAGAGTAGCACAAGAGATCCTTGTGATGGAACTATTCCGTAGTGTTCACATGAATCTGTGCATGTAATAAAATTGTATAGAAATACACACACACACATATACACAAGTGCATGTAAAACTGATGACATCTAAACTACAGTAGAACCTCCTTAGTAGACCACCTTCCTACGTTGGCCACCTCCTTAAGTTGAGCTAGTTTTCATAGACTAGATATGCACCACATGTACATTTAGCTGCAGTAGGCCTAGTTCCTTATGTTGACCACCTCTAGCTGCTGACCAGTTTGTTAAAGGCGCCCAGCTTACAGAGGTTCTATTGTAGATGGAATATACCAATTTCCCTGATAGTGTACTATAGTTATATAAGTTGTTAAAATGGGACAAAACTGAGTAAATGGAGTAACAGCTTTCTGTCTTATCTCCTACAGCAACTACATGTTAACATATGATTATCTTGAAATTAAAAGTTAAAAAATATGTCAAGGTGGCTTCCTTGTGGTAAATTATTTGTAAGGATCAAAAGCAGTTATGACTAGTCCAGTAAAAAAGCTACGACAGTCGATCAGATAAGATAGACTAGGGCAGTAATAGTAGGAATAGAGGGAAAATAAACAGAACTAGGACGCTGTCGTGGTTGGTTCTGGGAGATTCAGGAGAGAGAAGTATCAACAGTGATTCCTGCGTTTTGACTTATAAAACGATATCAAGGGTGGTGCCTTCACAGTTACATGACACAACAAATGAGGACTGAGGCGGAGGGAAGATTCTAAGTTCTGTTTTTGGTATTTTGAATGTGAAGTGCTCTTGATGTAAATGAGTATATTGAACAAGCATACACACACAAACACACACACATACACACACACACATCTGGAATTCAGAAGTAAACCGAAGGCCGGGGACACCAGTTTGGATACTCAACATATAGTAAGTGAAGCCACTGGCATGGATGACATTGCCTAGGGACAGTGTTAGATTGAGAAGAAGGCTCAACCTGAGACTTGAAGAGCTCTGAATATTTATCAGCTGGTGGAGAAAAATGAGGCCACAAAATACGCTCAGAAGGAGCAGATAAGAAGGTAGCAGGAAAATCAGGAAACATAGGGACAAATGGCAGGCGAAGTGAGTGCTTCAAAGATGGTGTTGAGTGGTGTGAAGCGCTGCGGAGAGGTCGAGTAATTAAGGACTGACGAACATACCCTGAGTACATTAACTTGGAGGTGACTGTCGACTATAGCGAATGCTATTTAGTTGAAGTGGTAGAAAGAGTAACCTTGTCATGGGATGAGGACAGAGTGCAAGGTGAAGAAATAGAGACAGCAAATGTGGGCAACTTTAGGCATTTTGTTGTGAAGGAGAGGAAGATGAGCTGGTGCCACATCTTGAGAGGGGAGTGAGTTCAAAAGAGTGGGAAAAAATGAAAATACCTTGGTGTTCTGTGGATGCTTATAGGGAGAAAACTGTGGTGAGGAGAGATTCAGTGTGCAGGACAGAGAGGAAGACAGGATAATTGGTAGCATAAATTACTGATAAGGCTAGAGAGATGGAACCCTGAGCACAGGTGGAAGGATGGGGCAGGGAAAGCTTCTACTTTTATAAGGAAGTAGAAGTAGGCCAGGTGGGCACAGTGGTTCATGCCTGTAAGTCCTAGCACCCTGAGAGGCTGAGAAGGGAGGATCCCTTGAGGTCAGAAATTCAAAGCCAGCCTGAAAAATAGCAATTTAGAAAAAACTTCTAAAAATAGAAGTATTAGCTAGGCATTGTGTGGCTGGTGCCCATAAGTCTCAGCTACTTGGGAGGCTGAGGTAGGAGGATCACTTGAGCCCAGACATTTGAGGTTACTGTGAGCTAGGATGATTCCATGGCACTCTAGCCTGGGCAGCAGAGTGAGATTCTGTCTCAAAAAAAAAAGAAAGAAAGAAAGAAAAAGAAAGAAAAAGAAAGAAAGAAAGAAAGAAAGAAAGAAAGAAAGAAAGAAAGAAAGAAAGAAAGAAAGAAAGAAAGAAAGAAAGAAAAAGTAAAAACAGAAAGTAGGAGTAAAGGAGAGGAGCAGCTGCCAGCCTGTGTAGCCTGACGAGTTAACGGGCTTCCCAATGATGGTTCCTAAGGGGCAACAACCTGCTAAGAATAAGTAGGAAGGAGATTTTAGGAAAGTAGAGGCTTAAAATAGTTTCTAAGACAAATGGGACAGCAAGGTGACCAGAGAAACATAATAGGAATTCTCCTTGGCAGCATGGAAGGCCCAGGTGAGGCTGGCTGGTTAAAGCTGACACCTGTCTGCCTGGCAGTGTAATTTTCACTAGCAGTTCAGCAGCCAAGGTGGAGAATCAGAAGAAATTTGTATTTGAGGTCAAAGTTAGATAAGGTTTCTCCTAGTATTTGTTAAAGGAATTAAGAGTGTTAGCTTCTTTTTTGTTCATTGGTTTGTTTTTTGAAAGCACCCAGCTACATTCTCCAAGTGTTGCTGAGTACCTGTTTTGCATCAGGCACTGTATTTGGTGCAGAATAATACAAAGGAGAGCAAGGCATCATCTCTGCCATCAAACAGTTCACAGTCGAGGGTGATTTCCAGGCTGCCATCTGGTCCAAAAGGGCTGACGCAGATGATTAAATTACCTTTGCCAAAGACAAAGAGACCCACGTCTCGTCTTTTCCTTCTTATGCCTGCTCTTTCTCTCACCCCATCCTCACAATACCCAGTCTTTTTTTTTTTTTTATTTCTCCAGAAACTTCTAGTCTCTGCCTTATTGCCAAGCCCCTAATATGCATCATACATATATGAGTGACAACTATGACTTCTCCTATTATCATTTTGCTAAAATATGATCATTTAGGAACAATTAAATCATCTACTTGAAATGCAGTATTGGTACTGTGTGAATCGTCTCTAAATTTTAGGAACTGCTATCTAGCTCTACAAAAAGGCTATTTATTTAAAAGAGAGAGAAAGAAAAGAAGCATGGTTAGGTAAGAGAAGGAAGGACAGCACAGCTGGAAAGCAAGCTTACAAAGTACAGTAGAACTTACGTAGCAGCTCAGCCTTGTTTGTTATTCAAGGGGACTCCCATTTGAAATGAATAAATGATCCTCCATCCCTAATGGTGATCGACACCATCAGCCTCCAGAAACAGCTTTCAGACCTGAAACAGACTGGGGTACCTTAGATTAATAAAATTCCAGCTGCAGGCAATGTAAAAAAAGATACAAAGAGAATCTGAAAGAGGTAGAAGTTTCTAATTTTCAATACAAGTAGGATCCTGTACTCTGATTTATTTTTAACCATTATAAAATGGTAGGTTAGAAAGAGGTGGTGGCAAAGATGGCTTTCCTTTATTTGAGCACTTTCCATTCTGCTAGAGCTCCTTCAGGAAATAGCATTAAGACCATTTGACTCAAAACTAAATTGCAGATACATCTGGGGTAGTATTTGGCAGCTGTTGAGCAAGGCAGCTGTATTTTTTTAATATTTACTTCTCTCATGATTCTATAATTCACACATACTGTAAAATATTAAGAACGTATAGGGTAAGTGGAAAACATCCATAATTCTACTACATAGAAACAATCATTATTAAAAATTTCTAGATCACCTTCTAGTTTCTTCTCTAGAAGACATAACATAACTGAGCATGCCTCGTATGCCATGGATAAGGTTTATTCTATTTATTTTTTTTAACTCTCTCTATACAATAAATACTTTCTAGCGTAATTAACCACTGTCATGTCAGAATCATGTAATTCTATTACATGATATCTCCAGAGTTTACTTAACTATACCTTAGATACAAATGTTCAGGTTATTTTTGCTATTTGGTCTTTTACAGTTTGAAATCCTTTAAACTACTATGCATCACCTGAAACTGTAAAACTTGGAGAAAACTTGAAGCAAGCAGTGATATCACCCATTAAGAAATTAGTCAGGGAAAAAAAAAAAAAAGAAATTGGTCAGGCAATGATGTCACCCTACTTAGAGAGCTAGTAATTGCTTATGACTATGAAAATCATATTGGCGTTTATAAGGACTTGTTTCATGGTTTATATGAGCTCTTTTTCCCCCAAAGTAAAAGTTCTAATTTTTAATTCTAAAAAGCATTAGTTTTAATTCTAAAAGCATTCGTCATTTAGTTTTGTTTGAATTCGTTACAATGATGGTATCTAAAAAGAACAAAGTAAAATTAATCCAAAATCTCACAGCGAAGAGATAGCCACTGTTAATACTTGGAAAATATTTTTCAATACATATCTACTTATCCATCTTTTTTTCCTTCTTGCTCTCTGTCATTTTCTTTTTAAAAGAAACAGTTACTTGGTGTGTTATAATCTGCTCTTTTCCCTTAATATTGCAATAGGCTTTTGTTCATGTTAGTAAATATAGGTCTATGTTACTCATTTGATGGTGACATTGTTCTCCAGTATAGAGATAACTTATTGACTATCACATACTGACAGACATTTGTGATATCTGGAACTTTTTTCTTACAAAACAGTACTACAATAACTATCTTTATATGTACACAAATGCACACATATTTTTAAAATGCACTTACCAGGTTATTTCCTTAGGATAAATTTATGGTAGTAGAACTGCCAAAGTAAAATGTATATATTTATAAACTGTCCTCCAGTAAAACTACATCAATTTATACTTCTACCGACAAAAGAGAAACTGCCCATTTCTACTTTTCCTCATCCTCACTAATTCTGTAATTGTCAGCTATAATTTTTGCCATAGAAATGAATATTTTCATATTGGGAGTATGGGATGCATTTTCCACCCATAAAATCAAAGCCTGAAAATTTAAGGAAAACTATATTAAATTTTATTACATGAAAATAAAAAACTGCTATGGTAGAAAATAGTTTTTAAAAACTGTGAAAAATATTTGTGACATATCACTAATGTTTTAAGAGTAGCTACAAATCAACAATGAAAAGATAAATAACAAAATAAGAATTGGGAAACAACACACAAGCAGTCTAACAAATGTTTGGTTTCATAGTCTTAATCTTTACTGCAAAGGCAGTGTTTCCTTAAGTCCTTCGAGGTCACCTCAAGCTCTGCTTCTTATGCCCTGATGGCAGCCCTCACTCTCACCATCCTCCTGGGGACCATGTTGGAAAGCAAAGCACCAGTCAGGGTGTTTTTGGGAGGGGAGTGGGTGATACTTTCCCTGGTTACATACGTTGCTGTTTGGCATTATCATCCCCTAAAAGGACAGGCAAATTCTTACATGAATATAACAATAATCATCTGTGCTCTGCTGTCAGACCCCAGAATACGTAAATTTTCAGGAAGGGAAAAATACACACTGGCAACACTGCCTGATCCATGTCTCCAGGGCAGGATTGACACTATTCTTCTACCAGATGTAGATAGAGATTTCTGGATGTTCTCATAAATAAAGTGCTAGAGGCCATGTCATCAATGTCCTCCATCTTTCCCCTCTCTGTGACTCCCATGTGTATTACTACATACTTAATGAAATGAAATATTTTTCAGCAACTTCAGGGAAAGTGAAAGACGCTAGAGAAGCAGAAATACCACACTGACAGCATCACCTCAGCCTGCACAGTACAAACTATGACAGGGCTTCTTCCCTGTGTTGGGCATAGGGAGCGTCTGGGTTCTGGAAGGAGTTCTCAGGGTCTTCCAGAGGGACGGGCGTTGGCTGCACCAAGCTGCTCTGAGTGGTAATTGCAGTATTCCTTCAGCAGGAGGAGTTCATTGGCAGATGATAAGGGATAGTGTGTGCTCCAGGGCATTTTCCCCCCTCTTTGGCAGAAAATTATGTATATGAAAGTCATGTGTGTCTTCGATCCTTAGTGTCTGGAAAGAGAAGCAGAGGAGAGGTAAACATGTTAAAGGTCCTGTGGAAGTCCCCTCAGGCCAACCGCAGGAGAGTGGTAGAAACCAGGCCTGTAAATAATTTGTTTTTTACCTGAGCAGTCAAATGCCCCGTAAGGTGTGAGTAGGTGGTTGTGAGTTAGTCTTTAGTGCTGCCATGGTACTATCAGAGATCACGAGACCAGCTCAGAGCAGCAAGTGTCTCACTTTCTTATGATGCACTTAGAAAACTCCATGTATTATACCCTTGCTTCTGTAACATAGTTTATACCCGGGGGCCAGATCGGGACACAATAATGATGTCTTCTGTTATTCTTACTCTTTTCTTTTCCAAACATGGTAGCCTGTTCAAAGCTGGGTTTGGTGGATGGATAGAGAGGCTATATATACAGCTGTTGAATACAGATCAGGCACACCCGCATTACTCTTAGCACAGGGAATCACTTCTAGATATTTTTCTGGAACAAGGCACCTTATCTTTCTCACTTTGATAGGCTGAAATGAGTGTCCAATAGTCTCCTGTTGTAAATTTCTAGGCTTTTTGGTACATGGAGAATAATTATCTCTAATTTGCAATTAACCCTATATTCCGGGTAAGGGAAACATGTATCTCGTGACATATATGAGTAGAAGGTATAGCTAAAACCCTCGGTCTCATCCTCATGAGCTAGTCAAGCATACAGAAGAGAAACAATGGAAACCCTTCAGTCAAAATAATTTCATGGGATTTTTTTTTTTTTTTTTTGCTTTTATCCAGCACCACCATACATGAAAAATGTCCACTATTTTGATACTTCAACAGTAAATTTCACATACTCCTCTATCAGTTTTATAACACTACTTTTTAGTAAAGGTTAGGAAGAATCTAACACTATTTGAACTTCCCAATATGGATGCAGTATCTGTTGACAGGCAGTCTGTACACTATCCATTTACTTATAAAGAACCAATTTCTTCATCATCTTATTACTATAATCATTAATATCACTCACCTAGAATAAGTACAGAGGCAAACCATTTCACAGCAGCCTGTGTGTTTAGCATTCTCTCCCAAATTTCTGATGTGCCTAGGAAAAAAAAGTTTTAGACATGTAGGATAATATTCCAGAAAACTACTTCAGAGATCTGAATCTTAGTGCAGGAATCCAAAAGAAATATTATTGACCGCCATTACTCAGAGTTTTTATCCAATCAACAAAAGACTATAGCCAAAACACTTTGAAGAATTCCTTTTGAGCCATTTTGATGTTAACTCTGGCTTACTCCTTAGAAAATGGGAGATTGAATTTAAATTCCAGATGAAAACTTTTACCTTGTGTCTTAGTCCATTTGTGCAGCTATAACAAAATACTTGAGACTGGGTAACTTATAAACAACAGAAATTTATTTCTCACAGTTCTAGAGGCTGAGAAGTCCAAAATCAAGGCACCAGCAGATGTGGTGTCTGTTGAGAACTGCTCTCTGCTCCAAGATTGCACCTCTTGCTTTGTCCTTACTTAGAAGAAGAGGTGATGAGTGCTGTGTCCTCCCATGGCAGGACCCAGAAGGACAAAGGGAGGGAGGCAGCTCCTTTATACCTCTTTTATAAGGGTACTAATCCATTTTGCCCTCATGACTTAATCACCTCCTAAAGCCCCCATTACAACTATCACATAGGCAGTTACGTTTCAACATTTGAATTTTGTGGGACACATTCAGACCACAGTTCCCAGTTAAAAAAAAAAAAAAAAATGAATGAATGATTTTTATTATTATAATAAATTAATCTCTCCTTAAGTTCAGTGTCTCGGGCTGGGCACAGTGACTCACACCTGTAATTCTAGCATTCTGGGAGGCTGAGGCTGGTGGACTGCTTGAGCTCATGAGTTCAAGACCAGCCTGAGCCAGACCAAGATCCCACCTCTAAAAAAATAGCCAGGCATTGTGGTGGGTGCCTATAGACCCAGCTACTCAGGAGGCTGAGTCAAGAGAATCACTTGAGCCCAGGAGATTGAGGTTGCTGTGAGCTATGATGCCATAACACTCTACCCAGGGTGACAAAGTGAGACTCTGTCTCAAAAAACAAAAAAAAAGTGTCTCTCATCTCTACTCAAGTAATGACCAAGAGATTGAGGTGTTCTTTATAAAAGAGTTATGAACTCTCTCTGGATGATCTGCTAAATGAATGCAGACTTGGAAATAGGAAAGGATGCAAATAGAAACCAGAAAAACAACAGAGAGCTGTGTGTACCTTAATCGCACCAACCACCCTAAGATGTAGGCTTTAGTTAAGATTGAATCAAAAACATGCACTTTAGACATTCATACATTTCTAGGATTGTGTGGGGTTTTAGTTTCCTCTCATCTCTTAGCAAAATTATTTTTGTAAAAACAACTTGGTCTAAGAAAAAAGATTTTTCCCTACCACAGTCAGATTATTTCTTGGGAACAGTATACCCCTTGGCAGATCACACTGACTTACAGACCAGCTTGTGCATCCAGGGAAAATAGACTGAGTGACCCTAGGAGGGGCAGAGTCAGGGCCAACTATATGCATGAGTCTTCACCATCTTCCAAAAGCTACCCCAAAAATCAGTCCTGTATTTCCTTTCTCAGCAATAGGCATTGACAAATTTAAAAGATGAAAGTTTCTTTTAAGGTCTGAACTATTCATATTATTATGTAAGGATTATTCCTAGGTCAGCTGAGCTACCTTTGCCTGTGGTCCAGGACCTCAAATCAATCCCATATGCAAACACACGTGCACCCACATATGCATGCGTGCGCACACATACAGTCTATTGATCTGAGCCTCTCTCCTACCTAATAGGTACATTACAAATCTGCCTATAATGTGGCCTCTCTGCGTTCCAACAGAAATATTTCTGGAGCTCTCTTGGCTCCCACAACATTTGCTGGGTGCACATTTAATATGTTTTAGCTTTACTGCCTGAAGATGGAATCAGGGACATCTACCTGCACATGACAGTGCTTTGGCTCTTGCAGTTGCAGAACTTAATGTATGTATCAGTAATGAAAATCTTAATTAAGAAAGCTGCATCATTGTCCATGAACACTCATTTTTCTCCCCCTGCAAAGCCCTTTGTGTATTGCAGTATATACCTGGTCCAGACAGACGGAGCCCTTGAAGAGCTTGTCTGGCAGATCTTCTCTTGATTATTAACAGCTAGCAAATGACAAAGTCTCCCTCTCCTTTTGTCTTGAAGCCGAGGCTTGGAACAGCAGAGCACACAATGTACTGTAGGGTTTGTTTGTGTTTTTTTAAACTTGCTTTTATTACGTTGGTGGGTTTAAAAATCCGACAGTGTTGATCAAAACTAATTTAGGTAACTTAGAGTTGCCAAAACACTAGCAGATGCATATTTACACATATACTCCCAGAGAAATGTAATTTTCCATATAGAAACAATGTACAAACATAAGAAGGGACAATTTTGAGCTGTCTGCCCATGTTTCTGGTACCTTTGGCCTCTGGTGCTTGAGGGCTGCAGGGTCCCCACATATGGCATCTTAGCAGTTACTTCTTTTCCTCGTGCCTGTGTGTTTGTGCCAGTTTGTCATTTGTGTAGAGAGTAAGAAACCTTGAAAGATGGAATAACTATATGCAGATAACTAACTGTACATCTAACAATTGAAAGAATTACTAAAAGAGTCTTTCGAATAGGTGGTCTATGATTATGTTGATGAAACAATACCCAATTGTAATATTTTAATAATGCCCAAATCATAACTACCAAATTAAAAGGTTAAGTCCTTTAAAATTCTCCTAAAAGCTTCAAAGCATTTTACTCTTAGAAAGTAGTAACTCTTACTATTAAGTCTATGACATTGGGGCCAGGGGCAGTAGCCCACACCTGTAATCCTGGCCCTCTGGGAGACCAAGGGGAGTGGATTGCTTGAGCTTAGGAGTTCCAGACAAGCCTGAGCAAGAGTGAGACCTTGTCTCTCCTAAAAATAGAAAAACTAGCTGGGCATGGTGGGGGCATGGTGGGGGCTCATGCCTACAGTCCCAGCTACCTGGGGAGGCTGAGGCAAGTGGATGGCTTGAGCCCAGGAGTTTGAGGGTGATGTGAACTATGACACCAGGGCACTCTAGCCAGGGGCAACAGAGTGAGAATCTGTCTCAAAAATAAATAAATATAAACAAATAAATAAGTCTATGACTTGACTCATGACCTACATGGTGAGGAGAGAGGCTCATGTTCTCACCCACTTACATATCGTTTAGTCTTCTGTATTTTCTGTATCTTTGGTCTACAGTGTGAACCATTATCTGGAAGAACCAAGTCAATAATTGAATTAGATTCCAGCCCTATACTTATTTAGCACCTTCTACTGGAAAAGGGCACAACTGCCTAGGGAAGATCTAATCATAGCTACTGATGACCTGTCTTCTTCTGGCTGTATATAAACTGTCCTCCCCAGGAGAGAAGTAGTCAAGCTGTCTCTGATGGACCTATAGTGCTGTTTCTTTACTCTGCTTTTTAGAACTTCACATACTTTTGCTCATTTATTTGCAAAGTCACTGTAAAGTACATAATAGCCAGGGTTCTGTGTATCAGGAGTAAGAGAAAATTTGTGTAAATATTTTGGGTATCACAAAAGATGCGCGGAAGACCTTATTATGGAAAAATTATTTTCAAATAGTCTGATTTACTAAAATCTTCTGGTTGTACCCATAACATTTTTAAGATTAAATATTAAAAAGAGGTAAAAATAGACATGGTATTATATTAGAACCACTATAAGGTTAAAAGAGATGCTATCAGGGCTCTTGGGCTAGAGAGGAAACATTATGGTTTTAAGAACCTTTTGACCAGCACTGCCATCAGTCTAAAGTAACTATGGAGTAATTGGCCTAGCTATGCTTTTCAGGTATATAATGTAAGGCATACATTAGGTTCCCAGTAAGTGTTTTGAGAATTAATGAATCGTAAATGAATAAGATAAAGAATGAATTATAATGGAATTTCAAAAATGGAACTGGAAAATCAGGACCTGTTCTTAGTTTTGGAAAGCTCTTGATTAAAAGTTAGAAGTCTGCTAGGTCTCTAACTATGCAAACAACTACTCATACAATTATGAAGAATGTTTTAAGATTTAAAATTTGAGTAATCAGTTACCTTCTGACTATGAAACACACACACTTTGACATATGTATGTATATTTATACACAATCACTAGATATCAATATAAAACATACTTACTACCACGAGTCATGAATAAAGATGTTTAAACCACCTCCCCAAGAAAAATAAAAATATTGGGTAGATGAAGATAATATCTTCCCCCATTCATCATGTCTACAATTTGCTTTAAATTGGAGAGTAATTAGACCCATTAAAAATGACAGGCCTTTACCTATGAGTGAACTTACATTTAGCCTCCATTCTGGTGGTGGTCTTCTCTCTCCTTCTTTGAAGTGTCATCCAAATGAAATATAAGGGTAGAAATGGGGTCAGCTCATTCTGGAGGGTCAGTGTCTGGTTTTCTCAAGGTTGACTTCTGTCTGTGCTCAGATTCACTGAGATGTCTGAGGGCCTCTCTGGTCAAGGTAAATCCCTGACATGCTTCCTTGTCCCAATTCCAAAAGTGCTTCAAGTCTTCAAGCTCCATTTTCATGTCTGCCTGGTTCTGGGCCCTTCTGGGCATGGTGGGACTTGACACCCTGCAGTGCTATTTTGGGTCTCCAGTCCTAGACCTCTTCTTGCCATCTTCCAACTCCCCCATCAGGGATGTGTTTGCCCACGTACCTATCCCTCACCCTCCCCTTGCTTACCATGGTGCCTGACCCATGTCAGTGAGATTTTAAGTTGTGTTTGGTACTTACAAAGCATTTGTGAGTGATGAGATGGTTTTCAAAAGAAAGAAGCCATGGTTTTGCCTCTCCTTTCTTTGAGTCATAATCATCAGCTATATTTCCTTTGTGGTTTACTCCCTCTGAACAGGCCTATCATGATTCCAGTGTCCCTGGGCAATCTTGGCCTCTGGGCTTCAATAACACCATCTCTTCACATTGTCCTTCCAGTATAGGGACAGTAGAATCACAATCCTTCCTCCAAATGAGCCCACTCCATGTTGGGAAAGAATGCACACAACACAGGTGTCTGTTATGCCTGTGAAACAGATCGTGTTAAAGGATGCGGCGGGGCCTGAACATGCACATACGGATGTTTCAATACTTTCCTACCTGGCAGGGCTTCTCAGAGATGGCCTAACAGACAAGCAATATTTGATCTGAGTCTTCAGGGATGAATAAGGATTTAGCAAGCAGATGGGGGAGGGATCTCACCTTTGTTGTCTTTCTGTGTCCCTCCCAGTACAGTGATGTTCAAGAGAAGCCTGTGTATTCCTTATCTGAAAACGTAGCTCCTCTCTTGCAACTTATCCTCCTTTGGCTTAGTAAATGGGGCAGCACTAAAGTAATAGGATGAGTGCGGACTGAGTTTCGGCTCTGAGTAGCATCAGCAGCTGGCAGGAAATGCGTTTCTTCAAATGTGTCCCTTTGTAGAGTTGACAGGGCTGTTTCTAGATTTCTGTCTTGAACTAAAGACTTAGATCTCAAGGTATTCAGTCTTGAGATAGAATGTGCTATCCACAAAAATACATACATGCATATATATACTTAATGCCATGTAAAAATACATTATCTCCAAACTGACCAAACTTCTAAAAAGAAAAAATTCAGATTGTCATTGAATACTTGGATCTGTTAAGGTTTTCCTCAGAATACTGTATTTTGCTATTTGTTTAAACAGAGAAACAGGACTATTGATTTGCAAATAACCTCATTTGTCACTATTCTGCAAACAGTATTTCTAACCTTGCCTTTTACAATCTAATAATGTAAGAAATAAAACTAATTGTTCTTCTCTCCATTGTTTACAAAATGGAAAATGATTATATTACAGAAAACAATGCAAGTCATTGAACTGTTTGAAAAACTGACAGGGCTTCTGAAGACTTCTCATGGCTCTGGCTCTCTGCTGATTCCTTCAAGCATTTCCTCATCTTTTTGCTTAGAATATGGGACATTGTATCAGCTTTGACCCAGTCAACAAGCTGAGGGATCAGCAGGCTTAAGGCACAGAAATGTCTTGAAACGGAAGTGAAAGGTCTTTTAAAAGCGTGTTAGCTGACTGTAAGGATGTTCTTCAGTTCAGACGCGCCCACCTTTTGCTCTCATATAGAAATACGCCCACTAGCAGTGCTATATACGTGATTCTATCAGCAAACACGCCCATCGGTGATCATCCAGAACATCATTTTTACATTAGTGCCCAATAAGATGTTCATAAAGCAACATGCAGCATGTTATATTTAAATGCCTGTGACTTCCTCATTTCAAAAGCAAGTATCTTTAAACATAGTAGTAGCATTTCTCTATATGCAAACCTCTGTACATAAAAAGGTTTACATTTTAAAACAAACATGTTTTTGAGTTTTATTCAAATTCCAAAAAAGCATCTGAAATATTTAACAGCTGAAAAACACTTTCTCCTTGCTGGGAAAACTTAAACCTTGCTAGGCTTTGTGCAACGTAATAAAAAAAAAAAAAAAAAAAAAAAAAAAATCACTTCTGTGCTGAGAACTAGCATGAGAAATCTCAGCATGAAAGGTTGCTGTAATTTTTTTTTTCTTAATAAAGCTAAACCCAATTGTTGGTTTTATGAGTGGTGCCACCAATATACATAAGCTTTGTTAGGAACGAATACAATTTCAAGGGCATCTTCAACAAAAATTAGGGGGGAAAGATAAAGGCTACTTAAGCAGTGATCCAGTGTCTGAACGCAAAGGTTGAGAACGTCATTGTACCATCAAGGTCTGGAAACGCTGCTAACCCTGAGCTGGTTGTTAGAGTTTGAAAAGCCTAGGGGTATTTGTTTTATTATTGTCTCACTCAATCCTTACTTAGCAGAGAGTATCTCACAAGGGAAGCGCTGCTCTGTGATGGTGTCCTGGACTTTGTTTTCTATTTGTTTCAGCACTTCAATAAATGGTCTGTTACCTGCCATTATGACCTGCATGCATTTGCTGAGCAGTTTTTCAAATCAAAACAAAATTATGTGGCTGTGTTTCTAGAAAGCTGAACCATTTTCAAGGTAGTAGAGAATTAGAAACACACGTAGCCACATCCACACAATTGCATGTTTATACTGGACACATATGTTCAGGCATAGTCAGGAAAATACAAAATAGATTGGACAATACAAATATAGAAATGCCGCTTGTTCAGACATTTACAGCTCATGCTCCTAATAGTGTATGTCACAAGAAGAGACTTTGTAAAGAAGACCCAGGCATGTTCCTTTTAATATTCTACTAAAGATAAAGGACAATGTAATTTTTAAAATTATACTGGCTACTTTTAAGAGTGTAATAGTGTGGGTAGTAACTTACAGGTCATGGGTGGGGAAAGAAATAACAACATACTTCTACTATTTACATGGTAATTTTTTCTAAGTCCTTCCTTGAAGACAGGCTTAGATATTTCAAGCCTTCCTTAGAAAATTTTTTCAGCACCTTCTGTGCTCCAAATTGAGTCAGTTTGCATCATGTTTCAGTATAACTGAGTAACAGGCTAGCAAATTCCCTGCTTTCTTATTCACCAAAATCCAAAATAGAACTCACAAAAACTCTTTCCTTCATCCCCATACCCCACTCTTCCAAAAACACCCCCACTGTGGCCCCCCAGGGAGGAACAGTCAAGGGAAAAAAAACAGTAAATAGAGCCAGCCTGGAAGACAAATTCCCAGCTGTAACTATAGCACTTTGCTCAGTACTGTGAGCTTGCTAGAGCTGGCACATTTTTTATAATACAGATGCATAAATGTACTGTTGGAGGCAAAGGAACTGCAGAACCCCCTTTGGTTTTTCTTGACTACTGGTCTAAAGCATGTTGCACAGAAGTAGCCTCCCCAAATCCAGAATAAAAGACTTAATTGGCCATCTGACTATTTTTTTTTAATTGTGACCTTCTGTGACTTAACTTTTCATGAGGTTTATAGAAAACTGCTTTCTTCAGACGCTTCAGACAGCGTTCTTCCAAATTCAGACTCTCAGGGTCTATGTCTTACTCTCACACATACATACATGCATACACGTTTATAGATTATATATTTAAAGTGAAATATGTAAATATGGACCACTTTAAAGGATTTTTTAAGAATATGTATGTCTATGTATTTGTGTATGTGGGTGTTTGATAATAGATTGTTTCACAGGGCATAAAATAGTCAATCCAATGGGAAATCATTGTTTAAAACCAAGAAGATACTACTCTTACTGGGTGATGAGATATGCATTCTTAAAGGCCAGCTTATTTTATAAAGTACCCCTTTTTCTTTCCTAAAATTATTTTCTAGAATAAAAATTTTTAAATAAATAGTGCTGATTAAAGTAAAAGGATGGAAAAATATACTTCAACCAGAGATCCAGTTAAACATCCAAAATTCGGCCAAAATTTTGTCTACAATTCAAATCTGCCTGTAAGGGATAAAGATTAGAAACACAAAAGTTTATGCAAAAGGGCCAGACCTGGTGGCTTATTTGCACTTGGGAGCTGGAGGTGGTGGATCACCTGAGTTCAGAAGTTTGAGACCAGCTTGAGCCAGAGTAATACCCTCTCTCTAAAACTTGCTGGGCCTTGTAGCTGGTGCCTGTAATCACAGCTGCTCGGGAGGCTGAGACAAGAGCATTACTTTAGCCCAAGAGTTTGAGGTTGCTGTGAGCTATGATGGCATAGCTCTCCACCAAGGGTGACAGAGTAAGACTCTGTCTCAAAAAAAAACAAAAAAGTGTCTGTGCAAAAGAGTACCAGGTACAAATGTCATTTCCAATATCTCAGACCCATGTTTGAAAATATCCCCTAACTTTTTTGTTATTTGGGACAAGTTAGTTCATCTTTAAGCTTCAGTTTCTTTAGCTATAAAACGAAAATAGTAATAGTAGTTGCTTAGAGAACTCGTGAAGATTACGTGAGATAACACGGGAAATGTTTAATTTAGTACCTAGAAAATACTGCATAATGGCAGTTACGGGTCTAAATTATTTTAGCATTGGTAGTATCTTTGGAATAAGTGCTTAGCCTGAAGATGAAGATGATGCACACTTAAGTGTGTTCTTTCTGGCATGTTTCCAAAATTACATTTCCAAAACATAATTATGCAACCAGTATATTTAGTATTTTTTTAGGGTAACATTTATTGCCCACTAACATGTCCTAGGCACTGAGGAAGGGACTTGACAGACATCATTTCATATAATCCTTACAACAGCCTTGCAAGTTGCCATTATGATACCTATTTTTCAGATGAGTGAACTGAAGCTGAGAAAGCATCAGCAGCTTGTCCACAGTCAGATAATCATGTAATGATGGGGTCAAACTCTGTACCTGGCAGTCTAGTTCCAAACTCTAACCTAAGAAAATAATTGCAAGTAAACAAAAACCATTGTCCACAAGATGCTTATCATAGTGCTGTAGTTTGAATATGCTGTCATATGTTTGAAACTCCTCAGTGCAGCAGTATTGAGAAGTGGGACCTGATAATAGGTCATGAGGACTGTCCTCACAAATGGATTGATGTCATTATTGCAGGAGTGGGTTAGCTAATGATGAAAGTAGGTTTATTATAAAAACAAGTTGGGCCCATTCTTGCTCTCTGGTCCTCATGTTCTTTTGCTCCTATACCTTCTACCATAGGATGACACAGCAAGAAGGCCCTCACCAGATGTTAGGTACCTTTATATGAGACTTCCCAACCTCTAGAACTGAGAGAACACAGTGTCTTTTCTTTATAAATTACCCAGTATTCTGTTACAGGAACACACACTAAGACACATAGTCATGCTTTTTGTTTTTGCCTTTTTGTTCTACATATTTCAAATGTATACAAAAGTAGAAAGAACATCGTAGTGAACCCTCTTGAGTTCCTTACTCTACTTCAACAGTTATCAGCTCCTGGCAAATCTTATTAGACCTTTTTATATTATAAAACTGGAAATAAGCTAGACTTTCAACTCTAGGAGACAGGTTAAATGTAGTATGAAATATCCACTGGATAGAATTTTTGAGCCACTAAAACATTTATGAAGAACTTATAATAATATAAACTATTTATACTACATACTAAATTAAATGGCAACATACATAATCATTCATATTGTATAATCCTAAGCTTTTGTAAAAAATAACAGATCGTGAATTTTGGAAATCTAGAATTTTTTAGCTTTTCTTTTTTTGTCTTACTACTTTCCTGTATTTTCTAAATTATATATCATGAGCATATTTTATTAGGGAAAAATTAATATTTCCCTAATTTTAGAAAAATATATCAGTGTATTCGTGTATAAAAGGAAAGCTTATTTACCTAACTTCATTATGCAAACAAGGTTTATGTGATAGAATATTCCACATAACAGAATTTTATCTCTTCTTAATTATGAAAAGATTTTTTATTTTGTTAATATTGTTTTGATGTATAACATCTTAAATTTATAGGTATATCCAATGTTCTTAGAATATACTTACCACAATTCAAAGTTTTCTAAATGATTCAGGGTTTTTATCTTGAACTACAATTTTGTTATATTTTTACTATTGCCGTATATCTGAATATAGTTTTGTGGTTTTTAAGCTTGTGGAATTAA
Organism: Loris lydekkerianus; assembly: GCA_963574355.1. Lineage (NCBI taxonomy): Eukaryota > Metazoa > Chordata > Mammalia > Primates > Lorisidae > Loris > Loris lydekkerianus. The sequence continues at coordinate 2,630 of CAUYPK010078544.1, read as the reverse complement.
CCATTTGGTCCTTACACTATAAGATTATTTGCTTCTGTGCTTCTTTACCCCCAGACAACTGTAATATTTTTAGTTCTTATGTCTTCTTTTTATAGTTTTTATTTCTCTTCTTTAACTATCAAATTACTCCTTGTTATGTAAGCCTCTAAGATCCTCAATTCCTTTGCTAATGCACTACTTCTAATTTTCTTTAGACAGGAAAATATAAAACCATGTTTAGATTGTGGAAACATTTCATGCATGAACTCATTCAAATATTTGTGAATAGCATTCTTTTATGCTCAGCAATGGAGAGAATACACAGATAAGATGCAAATCCTTGCCCTCAAACAAGTTTTAATCTAGCAGCAGAGCTGAGGCATGTGCCTACTTTGCTGAAATCCAAGTAGATTTGCTCTATAAAGTTAATACAGATAAAGTATTCTTGGAGTTCAGAGGAGGGCTAACTGGGGGCTTCATCAGAAGAGGTGACACTGGATTTGGTCCTTGAAAAGAAAGGAAGATTTGAGCATACAAAGATAGAAGGAAAGAACATTTCTGAAACCATAAACAAAATACAGAAGAAACAAAGGGTAGAGAATCCACAAAGAAGTAGCTGAGTTTAACTTGAGTATGAAGTTTGTGAAGGTGAGTAGTGGGAAATAAAGTGGTAAAAGTAGATTGGGACCAGAAAGTGAAAGGACTTTATTACCAGGGCAAGGAATTTGGACTTTATTCAATAGTCAGTGGGGAGCTATTCAAAGTTTTTAGTAGGAGAGTAACATAATCAGAGCTGTGTCTTAGGAAGATTAATCTGGCAACAGTGAGTAAAATGGATTAGAGCAGGGAGAGACCAGAGGACACAAGATCAGGTGGGGAGACTATTACAATAGTCCAAGTATAAGACTGTGAGGGCCCTAACTAGGGCAGAGGCAGAGGGAATGAACAGATTTATGAGATACAGCAGAAAAGAGAATTAATCCATTATATTTGGGGAACACGGGAGAGGAAGGCACCAAAGACATTGCTATGATTTTGAACCTGAGTGGAGTCATAAACAGAATCAGAGGGCCGCAGAGCAGGAGCAGGTGTGGGAGGGGAAGCTCGAGTTTAATTTTGAACACACGGAGTGAAGATGCTGACTGGGTATCTGTGAGAGGTCCGCTGGGCTTTTGGAGACATGAGCAGCAGAAAGGCCAGCCTTGGAGATGAAGTTTGTGAGCTATCTCAGTCCACCTGGATGGAAAAGCAGGAGGTAAGCCCTGTTAAAGAGACTTGAGGGATTTATATGGTCTATTTGATACTGTTAGAGTTTTGGCTGGTTGCAAAATTTTTTCACTTTCTTTCTGTTCCGAACCATATTGGAAAGCCACATAAGTGGCCTGCAGAGAACTAAAATATGGCTTTATACATACAAACACGTAAAATAATTCTAAAATAATGATGTAATTCAGAATATAGCTAGTGGGTCAATTTCACATTATCCTTAATCTTTATCTTCACATACAATATATCACTGTGTGACGCTGGAGAAATCACTACACCTCTTACCTCTCTAGGTCTCAGATTGCTCATCAGATAAATGAAGAGATTGATTAAGTTCCCTGATCCCCATAAGCAGATGGAAGAGCCAAAACGAACATTGAATCAGGATCACTGGAAGTGAAGGGGAAGGGTCAAGACTGAGGAATCCATATTTTTAAATCTCCCTCCCTGCCTCTGATGCACAGCCTGGGTTGGAAACCACTGGGCTGCCTAACCTCTGAAGTTCATTCCAGTGCTTACATGCTACACTCTATCAATATTTAGACAAAATGTACATTTTTTTCACAACTTACAAGTGAGAAAACATATTCAAAACAAAATTTTACTGTCAAATTCAGTTCATCAACAAAATACTTCCCCCTCTAATTTAGATTAGCAGCACTACATTTATTTACAGTATTAGAAAAGCACTATAACTTCAAAATCTCCCATGATGTTATAAGATGTGAGTGATGTGTGGGGGTTGGGAATGGAAGAGAAGAAAGCAGGCAGGATGTGATAGACACACATCAGTGTGCTCTCCCCCAGCCACACCTGGGACAGTCCACACACCCTGTTCACTTGTGCCTGTGCTCTCACTCAGCCACACCTGGGACTGTCCCCACAACCCTGTTCACCTGTGCCTGTGCTCTCACTCAGCCACACCTGGGACTGTCCACACACCCTATTCACCTGTGTCTGTGCTCGCCCCCAGCCACACCTGGAACTGTCCACACACCCCGTTCACCTGTGCCTGTGCTCTGCTGAGCCACACTTAGGACTGTCCACACACCCCGTTCACCTGTGCCTGTGCTCTCCCCCAGCCACACGTGGGACTGTCCACACACCCCGTTCACCTGTGCCTGTGCTCTCCTCCAGCCACACTTGGGACTGTGCCGCACACCCCTGTTCACCTGTGCCTGTGCTCTGCTGAGCCACACCTGGGACTGTCCCCACACCCTGTTCACCGGTGCCTGTGCTCTCCCCCAGACACACCTGGCACTGTCCCCACCCCCCGTTCACCTGGGCCTGTGCTCTCCCCCAGCCACACCTGGGACTATCCCCACACCCCGTTCACCTGTGCCTGTGCTCTGCTGAGCCACACCTAGGACTGTCCACACACCCTG
>CAUYPK010078543.1:0-41712 GCA_963574355.1 Loris lydekkerianus | reverse complement strand
TTCTGAAACTGTCTGCTATCTGAATTTCAGAATCTCTTGGCATATCTGGAAAGTTCTCCTTCATAATCTCATGGAGAAGAGACTCTGTGCCTTGTGAAGCCACTTCGTCACTTTCGGGGATCCCTATAAGACGAATATTGGTTTCCTTCGAATTATCCTAGAGCTGAGAGAGTGGTCTGTTTTTGCTCTCCATTTCTCTTCTTGTTTGAGGGTTTGGGAGTGTTCAAAAGCGTTGTCTTCAATGTCAGAAATCCTTTCTTCTGCTTGCTCCATTCTGTTACTGAGGGATTCTACTGTGTTTCTCAGATCTTTGAGGGATGCAACTTCTTGTCTTAATGTGTCAAAATCTTTGGTCATTTGCTCTTTGAATCCGTTGAATTCTTGAGATAACTTTTGGAATTCTAATTCAATCTTATTTGCTATCCAGATCCTGAATTCAATTTCTGACATCTCAGCTATTTGTTTGTGCATGAGGTCTCGTGCTATTTCTGCCCCATTGATTGTTGAGGGAGTCGATCTACTCTGATTATTCATATTGCCAGAGTTTTTCTGTTGATCTCCCCTCATGATTGTTTTTCACCGTTGCCTCTGGTCAGCCTCAGAGTTGGGGAGGTGTCTCTCCAAGATTAGACCCCAGCGGGATCACTCTATTGTTGCTGGATCTTTGTAGGGAATGACCCTGTGTAGTTCCTCTGGGGCTGCTCCAGCTACAGCATTCTGGTTGTGGAAGCATCTCCGGTGTGTGACACACCCCGATCCAGCAACAGGGCTGGGGGTGGTGCACACGGTTCTGGGAGTGTCTGGCGCCCAGTGACTTTGGCACAGAGAACCCAAGGCTCCTGCAGTCTCTGGCCAGGAGAAGGGCTCTGCACAGAGGCAGGGAGGGCTCCAGAGGGCACGCAGCTACCATAGTCCCTGGCCAGATCAACGGGCTAGTGTGGAGGCTGGGAGGACACAGGAGGGAGGATGCAGGATTGCGTGACTTCCACCGTTACTGATCAGGGAATGCGGAGGCCCGGTGGGTGAAGGTCACCAGTCCGGGGTCACTGCACAGGTCTTATGGAGGTCTGGGTGGCACCAAGCCCAGGCGTTTGAGGTTGCTATGAGCTGTGATGTCACGGCAGTCTACCGAGGGCAACAGCCCAAGGCTCCAGTGTGCCAAAACCGTCTCACTCTGCCCCTGAGGATTAAGACTGTAAGGCAGTTCAGTCTCCACCTTTAGGCTGCTCAGTCACTAGGTTACTTTGTCCCGCCCAATCCTTGCTCTGGGACCCTGAGGGTGGAGCTTGCTGGGGCAGTTTTTTCACAATGGCTTTCTGCACCCAGCTCAGTGGCTCAGTCTGGGGCCCCAGACAATGCCCAAAGTTCTCCACACTCCTGCTCAAGCTCTCCTCAAGGCAGTTCAACTGAGTGCCAAGTCCAAGAACACCAAAACAGTTCATAGGTAAGGCCTTTCCGGTTTGCAGTCTTACTGCTGCTTATACTCATGGTTGCTGGTGTGATTAGGTCGATTGAACACATGCAACCACTTGCCAGTTTTCCACTGTTTTTTGTCCTCCTCCTGGGGTCCAGAAGTCCCTTGCTGGCTCCCTGTATCCTCAAAGGGGTGATCATAGGCAGATCCCACCAGCAAGAGATGCCTGGAGTATTGTCTCCCCAGACTCGCCGTGCCTAGTTGCAGGGAAGCTGTTACTCAGCCGCCATCTTTAATCCTCCTTCCCTTCTTTCTTAAGATTGCTTTTACTATTAGAGATTTTTTATGGCTTTACACAAATTGTGGAATTATTTTCTCTATTTCTGTGAAAAATGATATTGGAATTATGACAGGGATTGAAGTGAATATGTAGGACTCTTTGGGTAGTATGAACATTTTAATATTCTTCCCATTCATAAATGGCTTCTTTAATTTTTTTCCATCAATGTCTTATGGTTTTCAGGGTACTGACCTTTCCCTTCTTTGGTTAAATGTGTTTAATATTGATGTGTCTACACAGATTTTATCATATGTATTTATTCTGATGTTGATAAACTATACAAAAATTTTTCTTTAATATTTTGTCTTGTATATCTTTTCCCACCCATTTATAACTGGTAAAATGTGTATATTGGATTTTTAAAATCTACTCTATTAATATTTGCCTCTTAGTTGAAAATATAGTTCATATATTTGAAATGTTCAAATTCCTAGAAAAATATAAATTATAAAACTAGTTCAAAACTAAATAGAAAGCTTGAGGAGTTTATTAATGTGACAGAAGTTGAATGAGTAATGAAACATCTCTGGTACTTTATCTGAAAGTTCTGTGAAAAACCAAAAGAACATATATCTTAATTTTTCCATAAACTATTTCAGAAAATAAAAAATAGACATAAAAACAGAGACCATTCTTTAGATAATTTATGAGGCAAATATAATTTCAATACCAAAACCAGACAAGAACATTTAAAGAACAGGAAATTACAGTTAAGTCTTTCCCATTAGTACAGATACAACATTATAAACTATATATTAAAAAGCCAATGTAAAAATTTATAAGGAAGATAACATGTGGACAGATTTGGCTCACCACAAGAATGCAAGATTAGTTCAACACTAGAATATCTGTTAATGAAATGTAGTACTTTTGTAGATTAAATGTGAACACTTAAACTGATGCAGAAAAATAATTTCTTATGACTTAATAACCATGTATAATTAAGAACTCATAACTAACTAGTAATAGTTTAACTTGAGAAATAGTTACACAAATCCTACAGCAAAAAAAAGTACATAATTCTTAAATATTCAAAACATTTCCTTTAAAATTTAGAACAAGACAAGGATATCCTTTCAAAATTATATATCAGGTCCTAGACAACAATTAAGACCAGAAAGGAAATAAAAAGTCTAAGTGTTGGCTGTGAAAAAAAAAAAAAGAAAAATATGGATTAATAGTTCAAGGTATTACATTGGCCCATATAACTTAAAAAAATTTATTTTATGACTTTAAAATGTGTTTGTGTGTACCACACATAATGTATTTCCCCAATTATTCTCTAAGGTCATTCTATTTATGTTTCTGTATCCCTGAGGCCTGAAATAATGCTATATACCATATATACTCGAGTATAAGCCGAGTTTTTTCAGCACAAAATTTGTGCCGAGTTCGGGTTTTTTGGCACAAATTTTGTGCCGAACAAACTTGGCTTATACTCAAGTATATACGGTAAATAGTAAATACCAAATATATATTAACCAGTATTGAAATAATAATGAAATTCCTTGTTTTTAATGAGACAGAACAAAGTTCCAAGAGAGCAAAGAAATAACTAAGGAGCTTGGACGAAAAATCCCTGATTCCTAGAGTTCTCGCTTTGCTGGAAAGCTGACTGCCATGTTGGTATATCATTCAGTTGCCCTGCTTTGGAATCTTCTCCAGATTAAGTGGAGTTACCCAAAATGAGTCTGTAGAATGTCATGTTTTGTGGTTCCTATGTGAAATCTTTCAGAGGCAGTCTTATTGGAGTCCAAGTGAATCAGATATAATTTAACAACATCCCCACTAGGCCTCAGGAGGGCAAGAATGATGCCTTTCTTTTTTAGTGGTCTAGATGCACTGCCTACCACAGTGCTTGGCATGCAGAGATGTTCACTTCAGTGATCTGAATTTAATCTGTGGTGGTGCACAAATGTTTTCACTGAGGTGAACCACGTAGCTTAGGCTGAAAAACTAAAACCGAATTAGCTAAGTAATTAACAAGCTAATTAAATGCAACTAATTATCCTGTTAACTAAGCTATCTAAGCTGGTTACCTGAATCCAACATTGGAGTGAAGAGCAACCTTCCAATCTTCGCAATGCTGACGTTGCATATTCATCGGATTATGAAAGACTAAAAGTAAAGAGTTGTCTTGGGTGTGGTAATAAGAATCAACACACCTGTATTGCTGATGGGCTTCTTGAAGAACCTGAAAATCAAAACAACTGCATTGCATTTTCTCCCCGCCCCCCCCAAAGAAAGGTTTCCTGCTAGGGCATTTTCTTTGCTGTCCTTTTCTTCCTCCAAGTTGTTATTCTAGTTGAAATTCCCAGAGTATGCTTTCTCAAGTGCTAGAAGGTGACAGTATAAATGGTAGATAGCCTTGGGGGCATTTCGGCACCTCTTAAGGAAAAACAAATTCTAGGCTTCAGGCATAGAGGCATTTGCTGCAAGTGTTCCTCCTTAAGGTTGGGTATTTATTCAGCATTTTCCATGCCCTCATATAGTTCATTTCCTTTTGCCACCGTTAGAACCCCCCAGATAAATAGGTGCTATGGACTCAATTGTGTCCTCTCTCCCAATTTATATGTTGAAGTCTTAACCACAGTGAGGTATTCGGAGATGGGGCCTTTGGGAGGTAACTAGGTTTAGCAGAGGCCATGAGGGTAGGAACTCACCATAGCATTAGTGCCCTTGTAAGGAGAGGCCCCAGAGAGCTTGTTCTCCTTGTCTCCCTCCCTCTCCCCTTCTCCTCACCTCTCCCACTCCCCTCTCTGCCATGTGAGGACACAGTGTGAAGGCTCAAGCCAGGAGGAGAGTCCTCACTGGAACCCCACCATGCTGCCCCTCAGACCTTGACGTCCAGCCTCCAGAACTGTGAGAAAATAAATTTTGTTGTTCAAGCCACTCAGTCTGTGGTATTTTGTTATGGCAGCCTGAGAAGACTAACATAATAGGGATGATTACTTTTCCTGTAATAAACTCTTATTTTTCAGCATAAACTGGGGCTAAGAGAGTGTAAGAACCAAGAACACAGAATTTGTGTGTTCCAGTGTCAGGGTGCATACCAGTTTTTCAACTCTGAATTTTACCATTTCATACTCCACAGGGTGCTTTCCAGGACACACGTACCGCGCTGTATTACAGTGAGATGAGGTGAGAGGTCTTCCCCAGGCCTGTGTTTTACTGGCCCTAACTATGGTCCTTTCTACAGCCACCGCCCTCAGACGCATGGCAATGCCAGCCACCAGTGGAGGGCGACAGTGGGCAGCTGCTCGGCTGCTTCCCTTCCACTGCTAATCAGCAGCAGGAAATTGTCCGCAGGAGAGTAAATTAGACAGCCGTGGGCTTTTGTTTTTGTTTCCAATATCAATCTAATGTAGGTAGCTTTTTGTTCTCCACTGTTTGGATAATCAGAAGGCATGGAATTGGACATTATGTTAGGAAAGGGCTGCTTCAGTTTTGCTTTCAATTCTACGCTGGTATAGAATAACCAAAACAGTACACTTATTTCCCCAATCTAGCCGCCTTTATGAGTGTCTTTACAGAGTGGCACTTAAACTTTTACATGTGTTCCCTGAGAGCCAATATAAGAAACATACATGTGGTGAATATCTGCCTTAAAAAAATGCTATGTGGGGTACTATCCATTACATAGTGACTTTTTTCAAAAGGCAAATTTCTCTCAGACCATAAACCCTGAAAACAAATGTGTTTATTAATGATGAACATATATCCTTCCTTCTATTAGTTAATAAGTGAAAAGTGTAGATAGTTGTGCCTAAAGAGGAGATCAGGGAGGAGGTGATCAGGCCAGCTGTGTTGAAAGGGGAGGACCACCTGCCTGTTTAGTGCAAAGGTAGTGTCTGCGACCAAGGGGCACTTAGAGATCCCTTTTATATGGGGCTGTAGGGGGTGGGCAAATTCCATAGCTTGTCTGGAAAGTTAGGGTCTGTTGGCCCAAACTTTGGGGGATGGGGATAGACAGTTCCTTTGTGTCTTTGTCTTAAGAGGGGAGGAGGAGGGGGAAAGGGGTCGTGTGGGGCTGTGTTAGGTTCCTCAACAATAAGCTCTGTAATCTGTGTTTCCATGTTTGCCTTGGGTGCTAGGAAATACAGCACTAAGTTTCTCAGAGATATAGATGCTATCAGTTAATGTTTGTAAAGCTTTCATATCTTATCCTCTTTGTTTCTATTTGGCTTTTGTCCTTTATTCAATATTCATATTGTTGGTTGATTATTTAGTTAAGTATTTCATTAAAAAATGAATATTATGTGCTAGGGACTGTACAGGTACTAGGAAAACAAAAATCATAAGGTAGATAAGATTTTTTTCTCTAAAATATGACTAAGATTTTTCCGGGAACGATAGGTATGTGAATTATAGATCATTCTGGAATTCAAAGAAGTGTGTTTAAGAAGATGAAATTGACGGGAGTATCTGATATGTAGTTTTGGACTGGAGTAGACCAAGAATGGAGGTGTTTAGGAGGGTAGTGCAGTGGAAGAGGATGGTAGTGAGATGGAAGTAGTGGTAGTTGTGATGGAGAAAAGTTTGAAGATGTATTTGGAGGTGTACCCCTTAATGTACCCACTAATGATGGATCAGATATGGGGAATAAAGGAAAGGCTGGGATAAAAGATGGTTCAGCCTTTTTACTTGAGCAATTAAATGATGGTAACATTTTCTGAGATGGATAAGGGAAGACATATGCTTAGGTGGGAAAATTATGAGCTTTATGTGAAACAATGGATTTGAGTTGCCTGTCAAAAATTCAGGTGGAATTTGGGGTTAGGTATAATAACTTGGATGTCTAGATAGAGGTAATTTGGAAGGTAAAAATTTAGACATTGTCAGCATTAGGTAGCATATAATGCTTGAGAGCATAAAAAAAAAGTGTCTATAGAGGAGAAAAGATGACCCGGGGCTTCCTGGAGGCTCCAGAGCCATGAGATACTTCAATATTGAGATGTTGGATAGAGGAAGAGAAGTCAACAAAATTCCAGATAAAACACTGAGGAAGAAAATAATAGCGTCTTGGAAACTAAAAGTGGAGAGTGTTTCATGGGAAAGTGATAAGCTCTGTGATGTTGTTAATAGGTCAAAGATGATGAAGACAGATAAGCGTCCATGAGATTTGGCAAAACAGATTATTGGTTACCTTAAAAAGTGCAGCTTCATGGAGTGTGGAGGACAGTCAAAATGAAATAAAATAAAGTTCAAAATGAACTTTCAGTTAAAGATGGAACAGTAAACACTTGTATTCCTTAACACCTCACTAGAAGAATAGTACATTTATTGTTTTTTAATATCACAAGAGAGGAGAGACAAAGGCAAGAAAATTTTAGAACCTTGAAAACAAAAGGGTAAGTGGTACCTGGCTTAGAAGAATGTAGAAAGCCAAATCCTAACATTAATATTAGGAGAGAACAGAGATAACACCATTTGTGTGCATAAATGGAGAAAGTTTCAGGAAATGGCAACACGAGGCTGTGCTGAAAGGGGGGTAAAAAGCAGCTCTGAAAATAGGAAGGTAAAAGTCTCTCTGAGAAGCAGTCAGGCCTCCAGATCCCTGATCATTCTGAGCAGCCAGGCCACACCTGTCTCCCACTCCAGCAGAAGGAAAAAGGGTATCTATAGACAGCAAACCAATGGGGCCTAAGAGTGGGACACTGGACTCCACTGATGGGAAGGTACCTTCCAGAAAAAAAGTAAACTGTGTAAAAGTCTAAATCAGTGCTTTCCAATAAAAATATATGGTGAGCCACAGTGTGATTCTAAATTTTAAAGTAGCCACATTTTACAAAGTAAAAAAAAAAAAAAAAAAAGAAAACAGGTAAAAATAATGTTAATGAAATATTTTATTTAACCTAATATTTAAAAAATATTTTTTCAACATGTAATTTATAAAAAAATTCTTTTTTTTTTTTTTTTTTTTTTTTTTTTTTGTAGTTTTTGGCCAGGGCTGGTTTTAAACCCACCACCTCTGGCATATGGGGCTGGCGCCTTACTCCTTTGAGCCATAGGGATTGCCCAATATAAAAATTCTTAATAAAAATATATGATTTTTTTAAGTCTTTGACATCCAGTGTATACAGCACTTACGTAGCTATAAATATTCTGTGTACAGCACACTTCCCGCACACCTAAGTTTGGACCACCTCCACGTCAGGCACTTGGAAGTTACTTGTGATGCGTGGATGCCATGTTAGACGATGTACGTCTAGATTCTGAAAGCAAGAAGCATCAATTCCTCCCTCCACCGCTCAGTTCCCAAAACTCTGACAAGAATATTTCTATCTTGTGGATAAAAGGTTAAATTTATTTTTCCTGAAGAATCTAAATGTCCTAAGAGAACAAACCTAACATACCAACATTGGTGAGTGTCCCAAGGCAGACACCCAGCTGGATCATCCAGCAATGACACCTAGTTATTGATTAACTCCATATCACCTCATATAACACTTCCTCTCATATTTTTAGTGTTATTGTTAATATGGGCAGAGAGAAAAATATTAGATATTACCTTCTAATATAAACAATGGAGGCCAATAAACTAAAAGAAAAAGGAAACAAAGTAAAGGAAAAGAGACAACTCGGGGAGAAGACAATTTCAAAAGACTTGAATATCTTGATAAAGATAAGAGAAGATATTTCATGAATGTAAAAAAAATCCTACAAAAAAGTAATTTGGAATTATAAATAGAACTTCAGGAAATTAAAATTGTGGTAACAGAAATAGAAGGCTCAATGTAAGAATTGGATGGAGGCTGAGCATTATTTTCATAACAAAAAGACAAAGTTTTGGAAACTAGGAGAAAAAAGATAAGGAAATAGAAAGGTTAGTCCAGAAGGCCCATCATCAGACTAGGAGTCTCAGGAAAAAGAATAGAGAAAATTGGTGGTGGGGGGATCTATTTTCAAAGAAATGATCATAAATATTTCCCAGAATATAAATACAGGACTTTCTGGGTTGCACTGGCCAGAATAACACATAGAAATAGAGCCACAACAAGGCACATCAAGAGGAAACTGAGAACATTGAAACAAAGGGAAGATTTTAGAACTTTCCTGAAAGATGATAAAGACATACCCAAACCACTGGTTAGGAATCAGAATTTTATTGCTTTATTCTTAAGAGACTCGCTGGGAAACCAGGGGACTACTAAGGAGTACCTTTATGATTTTCAAAGAAAATGTTTTCTAACATAGTATTTTATATACAAACTGTCAGTCTATGTAAGGGTAGAGTTAAGATGTTTTCAAATACCAATACTTCAAAAATCTGCCTGTTGTATATCTTAAAGAAGCTGCTGGAAGAGATAGTTATCTACATAAAAGAGAGTAACCCAAGAGAGAAGATATGCACAGCAGAATACAGGAGAGGATATCTAACTGGGAAGACGCAATCAGGGCGGTCAGGATGATGGTGAAGGGTGGACGATAGCTGTGCAGTGTCTACAGTATATGGGAGAGAGGCCATTATGAGACGGGCACAGGCAGGCGGAACATCTGTCAGGTTCGACTGTATTGAGAGGAGACTTACCCTATGGTAGAGAGTTGAGGGATAAATTAAAAACAAAAGGGCTAGGTAAGGTGGCTCATGCCTATAATCCCAGCACTCTGAGAAGCTGAGGTGGGAGGATCCCTTGAGCTGAAGAGTTCAAGATCAGCCTGAATAACAATGAGACTCTCCACTAAAAATAGAAAAAGTAGCCAGGTGTGATGACGGGCACCTATAGTGTTAGCTATTCAGGGGGCTGAGGCAGGAGTTTGAGGTTGTTGTGGTGCCATGGCACTCTAGCCTGGGCAACTGAGTAAGATTCTGTCTCAAAACCAACCAACCAACCAACCAACAACCAACCAACCAACAAACAAAAGAATCAGAATACTATACAATTCAGCTGTGAATAGCATAGCATTTTTGATAGAAATAAAGTAAATATTGAATGTTGATCTAATAAAAAATTATGATAAGTAAACAGTGTCAGAGAGTGGAGAGGTACTGGTGTGAATGTGGGGATGTGGGGGTGTGTACATGCACACATGTATTGCATGTGGAAAGTGGAGAGATGCTGGTGTGAATTCAGGGATATTAGGGGTGTGTACACGCACATCAGAGAGTGGAGAGGTGCTGGTAGGAATGCAGGGATGTGAGGGGTGTGTACACACACATCAGAGAGTGGAGAGGTGCTGGTGTGAATGCGGGGATGTGAGGGGTGTGTACATGCACATCAGAGAGTGGAGAGGTGCTGGTGTGAATGAGGGGATGTGAGGGGTGTGTGCATGCACAACAGAGTGGAGAGGTGCTGGTGTGAATGCGGGGATGTGAGGGGTGTGTACATGCACACCTGTGTTGCATGCAGAAAGTGGAGAGGTGCTGGTGTGAATGTGGTGATGTGAGGGGTGTGTACACGTACATCAGAGAGTGGAGAGGTGCTGGTGTGAATGTGGTGATGTGAGGGGTGTGTACACGTACATCAGAGAGTGGAGAGGTGCAGGTGTGAATGTGGGGATGTGAGGGGTGTGTACATGCACATCAGAGAGTGGAGAGGTGCTGGTGTGAATGTGGGGATGTGAGGGTGTGTACACACACACGTGTGTTGCATGCGGGTGGACAGAGCTATTTTCTCAAGAGGAAATCAATTGATAATGATGCTCCCAAACTAAAATGAAAATGAAAATAATATGCTTGTTGTTTAGAGACAATTGAATGAAGTAACAAAAGAGGTGAATGGGTCAAAGATTTTTGACTCTGGGAATGGAAGAAGGGGGGGGGGACAGGAGGCGATTGTTTTTTGTAATGAGACTCTTTGCAGAACTTCCTGGCTTTAAAAATATGTAATTGTAAAACTTTGATAAGAATAAAATTCAAGGGAAAAAGACAAAGCCAAACTAATTTTTTGTAAAAAAAAGAAAGAAAGGAGTTAGTTTTAGGAATACTTGTTATTTTGCGTAGTGGTTGAGAGTACAGAATCTGGAGCCAAATTTCCTGGGTTTATATCCTGTTTCTCACTTACCAGCCATGTGACCTTGGGCAAAAGTGCTTATTGGTCACGGTGCCTCAGTTTCCCACTATTTAAATAGTTTCTACTTCATAAGGTTATTGTGAGAATTAAATGAGCTAATAATACATATTAGTCATTGCCTAGCACATGTTATGTGGTCAATTAATGCTAGCTGTTACAGCTTCTATTGACCTGTTAATTGAAACAGAAAATACTGTGCAATGTGGTAAAAACTGAATAGAATGGATGGGCAATATAGGAAAAAATGGGACTTGCTTCCCAATAAAGCCTTATTTTTTTCCCAGTGAATATGTGCAGCAGTATTATATGTTTCTTTATTTCTGAAAATATTTTTATAAAAGCATCCTATTGGAAAGCATATTTTAAACTGTTTCAGAAATTCTCTGGGAATGCATAGTTCAATCTGGGAATAAACTCATTTTAGAGCTGAAGCAAATGAGAATATTGATGTGAACTAGGTCTAGGAGAATGACCTAGAAGTGAACTTCAGCTCTAAATCGTGACTACTCCCCAGACCGACCTGACCGTCTTCAGGGGAGTCACCGTCCACAAATACCTGGAGCAGGACCTTGGGTTTAAAGTGCTCAGTGAAACTCCAGTCCATCAGACTGCGCTGCTGCGTTCGCTTGATGTCTTCTAAATCTGCTTCCACCATCATCTTCTTAGGTTTCTAAAAAAATTAAAATAAAAAAAAATCTCAGGAACACAATTTCAGCTTTAATTTCTTTAAGTCCAAACGGAGCCCTCTTGGTCTCCGTCAACTAACCAGCATGTACTCCATCTAATTGGAGAAATCTGCATATGTATAAATCCATATGGCAACATTTTAGGAGAGCTGCTGCCAAAAAGAGTATGCCTTTGACTTTTTTTTTTATGGGCAACATAATCTAAATATTTTTATTGTTAGGTTATACTCTTCTGAGTCCTGTTAGCAATTATAGGCAGGTTTTCTGAACCCACTTCAAGACCGGAGTTCTTCATGGCTGTATGGTCAGCAGGTGTTTGTGAGGTTGCCAAGCCACACTGTCTAGAGAGGAGCATGGGGCTGGGAAGTTTTGCTGAAGCTGGCTAGTCGAATTAACTCCTTTTTCTCCAGTTGAAGCTGGTCTGGGGATGTCTGAATAATTTCTCTTCTCTAGCATCAGCTTTTACCTTTTAAGCATCTCTCTCATTCTCAGTCTGTCTTTTTCTCCTCCCAACCCCCTTTTTAGTGTTTCTCACTTTGGGCCAAGGTTATTTCAGATAATCTTCCTTGTTATCTATACTTTTAGGAAGATAATTCCTTACCTTTTCGAGGGAATCAGTCTTTGTGACTGCATCGTCTTTGATCTCATCGTTCATGGTCTGCTCTGTAAATCAAAGACACCAACATCCAGTTGTGTTCTGGCTTTGTTCTTTCCTTGGTGAGCACTCTGCCTCTGTTACCCAAATGATCTATGTTGCTGTGCTGAAAAGGTAATTCCTGAAAGGCATGTTTCATGCCTCCAAAAAAGCATTTGTGTCAATAATTCTAAATCGGTGTTTACCTAGAAAAGTTTAGACTCTGCAAAGAAACTAGCTTCTTGTATGATGTATCTTAAATCTTATCAGGTATTCTGCTTTCAGACTAAACCACTCACTTCTAATAATATGCCTTTATAAGTTACAAATATTTTCCAGTTAAACTAAACGAATTGCTTAGTACATGTCATTTATCTTGTTGGTGACCAGTAGAAAGCCTTTTCAAATTTCTGTGCATTTTGTCTGATGCATGAGAGACTAGGGCAGGGGCTGGTCACATGTAGGATCAAGAACTGGCAGAAAAATGCTCCTCCTATTAGAAAATGATATTCTTTCACCATTCTGCACAGCTCTTCTTCCATTTGTTAATTGTGCATTAGTTCAAAATCTATTTAATGAGTGACTGCAGATTTACAGATGGAGTTATAAAAAAGTTAGTTAAATAAATAAAGGAATGGGTAGCTGGACCAATATAGGTTAGACACACTGGCTCTCCCTGTCACCAGAGAGTATACGTATGTGATGACTGGGATTGCAACATCAACCTTGGCAATGATAGGAACAACCAGGTGAATGAACAGGAAGGGAACCGATTCTTGTTAATTTCCATATCACCAGAAAAAAAAAGGAGTTCCATGATCAAAATGTTTAACACAGATAAACAAACTCCTTTACGGTGAATGTCCCAGAACTTATAGTTTACTCCTATAATTGTGAATTTCTAATAAGGAAGTAGAAAAAACATATAGTATTTTCCTTTTTCAAAATTGACCACAGAAATGGGAGTATGTATGTGTGTATGTGTGTGTGTGTTAGCACGTGTGTGTGTGTGTGAACATACTTTGATGTTGCTAAACTACTAAGCAAAACTGTTTACTTACCAGCCTTGAAATAATTACAAATTATGTCCCATCAAGTTGTATACAAATGGTTCCAGCCACTGCCCACGTGCAGCCCCTTACTCTTCCCTGCTCATCCCCTCCAGACAGACAGGGTGGCTTGCTGTGCCTTGAGGGTTGTGCACTTGCCTCCCGCCGCCCCTGCCTGGCATGCTTTGCTCTTAGATGTACAACTGCTGCAACCCCCTTACTCCATTCATGCTGTTGCTCAAGAGCCTTCAGCCTCCTACCCTGCTTCGTTTTCTAATTATAGCATTTATCTGTGCCGATACTATTTATTTGTTTATGATCTGTCTCTCCACCTTGAATGTAAATTCCTGAAGAACAGGAACTTTATCTTATTTTCCTTACCATTCCCCGAGCACGCAGCACCTAGTAGGAGCTCAGTACACATTTATTTTTTAAAATTGAATGAGAGAAATCCACATCATATGTTGAAAATGGAAATGAATGTGGAGCTATATAGCGAGAGTGGAAATGTGGTAGAAGACCTGCCACAGAAACTTATTCTGGAGTAAGTGTAAGATTTGACCTTTCTGCAGCAAGGAGAGCCATCTTTGGGTTTCTAGAGGGAGAAGATAATTATGCCTACAAAGGACAGGCCAAGGTTTTTCTTTCTTTCAGGAGCATAGCTACTTATATTTTTGCTAACAGTTCCATCTTGTTTTGGGCTGGTAAAGGTGACACCACAAATATTGCATTTTGATGTAGAGAGAAACTATAAAGCCAATTCAGTTCAGTATTTATATAAACATATCCACTTAAAAGAAAACTCAGGCCAACTATAACTTTAAATAGACCATGATATCCCCTGTGTCCTTGAAGCAATTGATATGAAATCTGTGGAATAAAAATTATTCTATTCTGTGGTCTGCCAGATTTCGGGGAGATTTGATATTCCCTCCTGAGTCTACGCATCCAGGAGAACAACTCTCCAGTTTAAAAAATATGTTCTAAAGATTACACATCAGTAATTTTGTCAAAGGGAAGAACATTCAAAAACCAATCTGAACTCTTTTGTAGTAGAGTAAAAATCACCTTTTCTTTCTTTCTGATTTCTGCCTTCAACCGCATAATCCTTTGACAGTGTGATTCAGTAGTTTTTGACACATCTGGAAATAGATGCTTTCTCATCCCTTTGAAAAACAGCTTTCCTAATCTGTTTTACTTTAGAGATAACAAGATCCCTCTGCAAAGCAGTTATTTTATTAAGAAAAAAGACACCCAACAAGTATAAAGGGCATATCTAAACCTAGAGACTCATGGTCATCAACTCTCAGGCTTTTCATAAATATCCACTGGGCCCTGTCAAATACAAAACCTGTTTCAGATGGAAATCCAGTGTTTGGTTAAAAAAAGCACAAATATTCAGTCCTTCATGTTCAGGAACAGTTTTTTATACGTATTTGATGCTAAAATGGTTATGTGGGAAATACATGAATGATTCCTGCTTTAAAGAGAATTAAAGTGGCTGCTTTTGAAGTATGATTCAGAGAGTTAGGAAAAAAAATGTCAGATCAACAACACCACCAACAACAAAGCCACAGACAGGTGACAGCTGCACGGGGCTCCCAGGCCCGGCTGCCCCCCAACCCCCAAATGTGATGGCTCCTGGAAGTAGGTCCCCATGCACCACAGAGAAGTACTTCTGGTCCTGGGATTTACCCCTGAGATTTGGCTTCTAGGATAGATAGACTTTCCACAATAGCATTTTCAGCCCTGAGAATTTAGGAAGTTGCTATAATCAGCTACTTTCTACCAGGATCCAGAACACAGATGTATGTTGTTTGACCAGCAGGTGGCAAAAGTTGCCTGGGGAAAGCTCTATGCCAGCTGCTTAATAAGGAAAAAAACTCAGGTTTTACCTCTGTCTCTGGCTCCGAATTAATCCAGAGCGATTTCTTTGTCATGTATTTGTGCTCCCAGAGGATGCACTAATACCATAGTGATTCAGGTTAACTTACTCGGCTTAACTTTTTTGGGAGTGAGGCCAATAGGTTAACTTTTTTGGGAGTTGGGGAATGGGGAAGCTGCCCCAGTGGGAAGGAAAGAAGACCCAAAGGCAGCAGAACTAGCATCGGGGTCAGCATGAAGAAGAAACTTCAGAAATGGTTAAACCATTACAAGCATCACAAGGGATTTCTAAAACCGAGGCAGGTGTCAGATGCAGAGGAAGAAGGTCTGGTCTGCAGTTAGCTCTCCATTCAAATCCTGACTTCTTCCTGGCATGTTGTTGGACATGTTACATCTGATTTCCTCATCTGTGGAACTGAGATAAGTGTGTCTTTCTCACAGGCTTGAGGTTTATTTATTAGTTAATGTATGCAAAATATCTTAGCACAATGGTTAGAAGACGCAGCACAATATTAAATAAATGTTATCTCCCTCCCTCTTCCACCCTCTCACTTACCTCCTCTATCAACAGGCTCTCCCCACCCTATCCTGCTCTAGATAAATAAAAATGGTCAGATGTTCATTAGTCAATGCTGACTGAATACCTATTCTCTCAAGGCATTTGCCAATTTTTAAAAAATGTTTTTTAATATAAACTATAATTCACACTAAAGAGCATGAAAACAGAAATGCTTAACATAATGAATGATTATAAAGATTAAAGTCCAAACACCCAAGACAACTTATATGTATCATTTAACAATCACAACCTTCTTATTAAACTTTCATATTAATACTGTGTTTTGTGGATCGTTTTGGATTTCCTACATACATGCTATTTAGAAATAATGATGGTTTTGCTTCCTCTTTTTCAAATCTCATATGAAGTCAGAAAATTAAGTTTACAAATTTGTCTAGAAAAAGCACTATGAACTTCATAGCTGAATATTGTATCCCTAGTGATATTCAGCAACGAGGTATGTAGCACTTTTTCCAGGATGAGTTCGTGAATTTAATTGCATAATGACAGCTCTGATGGCCATTTCAGAATGGCCATTTCAGCAGTTCCAAAACTGCTTTGAAGTGTTCCCTTCTCTGCACATCTGTGCCAGCATTTGCAGCTGTGGGACTTTGTGATGTTGGCCATTCTCACTGGGGTTAGGTGATATCTCAGAGTGGTTTTGATTTGGATTTCTGTGATGATTAGGGATGATGAGCATTTTTTCACGTTTGTTGGCCATTTGTCTGTCTTCAGAGAAGTTTCTTTTCAAGTCTCTTGCCCACATATAAATGGGATTGTTTGCTCATTTCTTGTAATTTGAGTTCTCTGCAAATTCTAGTTATCAGCCCTTTGTCAGATACATAACTTTGCAAATATCTTCTCCCATTCTGAAGACCATCTGTTTGCTTTAGTTGTTGTACCCTTGGCTGTGCAGAAGCTTTTTAGCTTGATCATGTCCCATTTATTTATTTTTGGAGTTGCTGCAATTGGCAAGGGGGTCTTCTTCATAAATTCTTCTCCCAGGCTGATAGAATCAAGAGTTTTCCCCACATTTTCTTCTAGGATTTTTATTGTTTTGTGTTTTAAATTTAAATATTTTGCACAGTGAGAGTCAATTTTTGTCAGTGGTGAGAGGTGTGGGTTGAATTTTAGGCTTCTACATGTGACTAACCAGTTCTCTCAGCACTGTTTATTGAATAGGAATTCTTTTCTCCAGTGCACGTTTTTGTTTGGTTTATCAAAGATCAGATGGTGACAAGTGGTTGGGTTCATTCCTAGGTTCTCTATTTTATTCCATAGATCTGTGCCAGTACCCTGTTGTTTTGATCACTGTAGACTTATAGTATAGCCAAAGTCTGGTAGCCTCCAGAAGCCTCCAGATTTGTTTTTATTTCTTAAAATTGCATTGGGCATTTGGGTTTTTTTCTGGTTCCATATAAAATGAAGTACTACTTTTTCAAGTTCTTCAAAGTATGATGTTGGTGCTTTGATGGGGATTCCATTAAATCTATAGATTGCTTTGGGTACTGTAGGCATTTTAATAATATTGATTCTTCCCAGCCATGAGCATGGTATTTTCTTCCATTTATTTATGTCTTCTCCTACTTCTTTTTTTCAGGAGTTTGTAGTTCTCTTTATAGAGGTCCTTCATGTCCTTTGTTAGACATACTCCCAAGTATTTCATTTTCTTTGAAGCTACTGTGAAGGATATTGTGCCTTTGATTTGATTCTCAGCTTCACTATTACTGACATATGTGAAGGCTACTGATTTATGAACATTGATTTTGTATCTTGAGACAAAACTTTCTTGATAACTTCCAGGAGCCTTGTGGCTGAAACCTTGGGGTTTTCTAAGTATGAGATCATATCATCCACAAAGAGTGAGCGTTTGGCCTCCTCTGTCCCCATTTGGATGCCCTTAATCTCTTCTTGCCTGATTGCATTAGCTAAAACTTGCAGCACTATGTTGAATAGAAGTGGCGATAGTGGATAATCTTGTCTGGTTCCAGTTCTAAGTGGAAATACTCTCAATTTTATTCCATTCAATATGATATTGGCTGTGGATTTATTATAGATTGCCTCTATCCATTTAAGAAATGTCCCGTCTATCCCTATTTTTAAAAGTGCTCTTGTCAGAAAAATATGCTGAATTTTGTAAATGCTTTTTCTGCATCTATTCAGATGATCATGTGGTCTTTGTTTTTACATGTGTTTATGTGGTGAATTATATTTATGGATTTATGTATGTTGAACCAACCTTGCATCCCTGGGATAAAGCATACCTGCTGATCATGATGTATAATTTTTTAAAATGTGTAGCTGTATTCTGGATTGCAAACTAATACAGGCTCTATTGAAAGAAGTATGGAGAATCCTCAAAGAACTGAAAGTAGACCTTCCATTTGATCCCATTATCCCATTACTAGGTATCTACCTAGAAGAAAAAAAATCATTTTCTCACAAGGACATTTGCACTAGAAGGTTTATTGCAGACCAATTCACAATTGCCAAGTTGTGGAAGCAACCCAAGTGCCCACTAACCCATGAATGGATTAATAAACTTTGGTATATGTATACCATAGAATACTATTCAGCCATGAAAAAGTTGGAGACTTTCCATCTTTTGTATTTACTTAGATGGAGTTGAAGCACGTTCTTAGTAAAGAATCATAAGAATGGAAAAGCAAATATCCAATGTACTCAATACTAATCTGAAACTAATAGAAAAACAACCACACACAAAAATGCAATTAAATTCAAGTAGGGTCTGGGGGGAAAGGAGAGAGAGAGGTAAAGGGAGGAAGAAGGAGGATTGGTAAGGTCTCACCTACTGTGCACAGTGTAAGGGTACACATCACACCCTCTGGATAAAGGGCTTAACTACAACTTGAACTTTACTTTAGAAATGCAAACAATGTGACCTAATTATTTGTGTCCTCATATTAATGTAAAATTAAAAAAATATATAAGTAAAATTATTATTTAAAAAATTACTTTGAAGGGTGAACTAGACACTGGTGTCAGTGCATAGCTTTCCAAGGGAAGTACCCAAAGGTGATGTTAGTGATATTCAGCAACAAGGTCTGTAGCACTTTTTCTAGGATGAGTTCATGAACTTAATTCCTAGTTCTTGTATTTTTATCTTTTTCTTGCTTGTTGGCTAGCACCTCCAATGCAGTGTTCGATACAAGTGTTCATAGTGGACATCCTCCTGATCTTAAAGGGAAATATTTCAATTTTTCACCTCTATAGAGTCTGATACAGTAACTTAAAAAATAACTTTTATAAAATTGAGGAATTTCCTTATATTATTGACTTGCTAAGATTTTGTTCATAAATTGCTACAGAAATTTAAGTGCTTTTTCTGCTTCTACTAAGATTATTATAAGACTTTTCTCACTAATTTGTTAATTGATAAATTATTAATATGTTGATTTTATACTGTATGCATTTTTCTCTATTCCCGTTATGAATGTGATGTTAGTGATCCACTGTTATCATTTAGTATATACTAAATCAGTTTAGTATAGATTTTTACATGAATATTCACAAATGAATTTAATTTATAATTTTCTTTTTTGTACTATCCTTATCAGTTTTATTGTAATGTTTATGCAAGCTTCATACAATGACTAGAAGATGTTACCTTATTTTTCTAGTTTCTGGAATGAGTTTTTTGTTTTTTTTCTTTTTGAGATAGAGTCTTGCTTAGTCACTTGGGCTAAAGTGTAGTGGCATCATCATAGCTCACAGCAACCTCAAACTCCTGGGATCAAGCAATTCTCCTGTCTCAGCCTCCTGAGTAGCTGGGGCTACAAGTGCAGACTATTACACCTGGCCAATTTTTCTATTTTTGGAGAAGAAATAGGTCTCTCTTTCGCTCAGGCTCATCTTGAACTCCTGGCCTTAAGCAATCATCCCACATCTTCCTAAAGTGTGTGAGCAACTGTGTTCAGCCTGGAATAAGTTTTATGGAGATTGAGTGTTTGGTATCAGTCACCAATGAGATAATTTGGATTAGGTGTGTTCTATTTGGGAAAGTTTACTGATTTAATCAATTTAATTTGGTATAAGACCAATTAGGTGTTCTATTTCTTCTTGAGTTACTGTTAGTAATTTATATTTTTTCCAGTAATTTTCCCATTTCAATTTAAGCTTTAGTAGAATAAAGTTGTTAATATCCTCTTACTATCCTTATAATTTCTGTAGAATCTGAGGGATTGTTCCTGATAAGATGTTTATTCCTGATACAGTTTTATTCCTGATAATAGTTACTTGTGCCTTGTTTTGTGATTAGCTTTGTGCAAAAGATTTATTAATTTTATTAGTATTTTCAATGAATGAAATTCTTATATTTTTGTTTTAATATTGCACCTGTATTTTCTAGTTCATCAATTTGTACTTATCATTATTCTTTTCTTCCTTTCATTTCTTCCTTCATACTTACTTTGAATTATTTTTTTAACTTTATCTAACTTGGGGTTTATGTTTAGGTAATTACTTTTTAACATCTTTAAAAATATATTTATTTAAAGCAATACATTTCTCTCCTGGTGTAGCAGCATTCTATAGCTTTTTAAAATTTCAAAATATTAAGGGGCTACAAATATTTTAGGTTTGCCTTTGTAATGTTTGAACCCAGCTTTAGGTGTGCCCATAATCCAAATATGTTCCTGTACCCATTAGGTAGGTTTTCATCCTTGCTCTTCGTCCCCTTTCCCAATGGTTGATTTCCACTGAGTTTTACTTCCCTCTGTGCATGTGTGCTCATCAGTTAGTTCCAATTTAATAGTGAGTACATAAGTATTTGTTTTCCCCTTCCTGATATGCTTAACTTAGGAGAATGATCTCTAGTTCCATCCAGATTATTGCAAAAGGTATTAATTCATTTTTTATTGCTGAATTATACTCCATGGTATACATATACTGCATTTGACCAATCCAGTCATGAATGGATGGGTATGTTGGCTGATTCCACATCTTTTAAATTGTGAATTGTGCTGTAATCAACATTTGAATGCAGTTGTCTTATTGATTCTACCTATATATAAGGATGATATACCTTTTCATTTGTTTGTATCCTCTGTGATTTCTTTCCTCAGAGTTTCACAGTTCTTTTTATAGAGGTAGTTTACCTTCTTGGTTAAGTATATTCCTAGGTGTTTTATTGTCTTTGTACCTATTGTGAAAAATATTGAGTCTTTGATTTGACTTTCAGCTTGACCCTTATTGGTACATGAAATGCTAACCATTTATGTACACTGATTTTGTATCCTGAGACTTTGTTGAAATTATTTATCAACCAGGAGACTCTCAACTGAATCTTTGGGGTTTTCTGGACATAAGATCATATCATCAGCAAAGAGTTAAGAGTGTGACCTTTTCATTCCTGATTTGAATACCTGGTATTTCATTCACCTGATTGATTTCTCTGGCTAGGACTTCCAGCACTATGTTAAATAGAAATAGTGACAGGGGGCATCTATGTCTTGTTCCAGTTCTTAAGAGAAATGCTTTCAAATTTTTCCCATTCAGTATGATATTGGCTGTGGGTGTGTCATATATCACTTTCATAATTCTGAGTTATGTTCCTTCCACACCTAGTTTGTTGAGGGTTTTTATCATGAAAGGTTGCTGGATTTTGTCAAATACTTTTCCTGCATTTATTCAAATGATCATATGGTCTTTGTTTTTGCCTTTGTTTATGTGGTAAATCACATTTATTGATTTTATTTTATTTTTTTTTAATTAATTTATTTTTTATATTGATTTATATATGCTGAATCATCTTTGTAAGCCCACTTGGTCCTCCTGATGGATTATTTTTTGATGTACTGTTGAATTCAGTTTTCTATTTTATTGAGGATTTTTGCATCTATTTTCATTAGGGATATTGGTCTATAGTTTTCTTTGTTTGTTGTGTTCTTTCCTGGCTTTGGTATCCAAGTGATACTGGCTTTGAGAAATAAGTAGAGGAAGATTCCCTTCTTTTCAATTCTATCAAATAATTTATGTATTATGGGTACCAGGTCTTTTTTGTAGGTCTGATAGATTTGGATGTGAATCTATCCATACCTTGGCTTTTGAGAGCCTTCTTATTACTGTTTCAATCTCACTGTGATTGTTCTGCTAAGCAGTTCTATTTCTTCCTTGTTGAGTATTGGGAGGTTATGTGTTTCCAGAACATGTGTATTTCCTCTCTGATCATGAGTTCATTCATGTAGAGGTTTATTTACATAGTACAACAAACTCTCTGTTATCTAGAACTCAAGCAAACCAGCACTCTCAAGCAACTGGCATGTGACCCAGCCAAAAAAAAAAAAAAAAAAAATATATATATATATATATATATAAATATATATATATATGTATCAGAGTCTAAAGTTGCTGTGCTGTGGCCTCAGGAAGCCAGTGCACAAGCATTGTGCATCGCTGCAGGGTCTCCCATGTCATTACCCTAACAGTTTTAAGTGTTAATATGTGTTACTTGAAGTTTAAAAAGGTTAGAAATGTTACAAGTTGAAAAGTGTATTTGCCATTTAAGTAAACTTGTACACTGCATTTTCAAAGCTGTTTTATAAAACAGTAAAATGGTATTACAGTAAGTGAAGTTTGACTTTGTCTTACTTTGCTTTTGGTTTGTGTATTTTAATATTAATATCAAGTTAATATAGAGTTTATAGTATAGTATGATGTAGTATCAAGCTAGTGGAAACTACATTTATTCAGAATCTACTAATCCCCATGGGTACTGAATAATGATTATATTACTGTATTCATAGATAATGCTTTATATTTCTGGTGCATAAGTTTTTCATGTTGGATTGAGCCTATTTGTGTCTTTTCTCTTCTGTGCTTGGTTAATCTAGCTAGAGCTTTGTCAATTTTATTTATCTTTTCAAAGAATAAAAGTTTTGTTTCCTTAATCCTTTGTATTGATTTTTTGTTTGCTTGTCTCCTACAATTCATTTAGTTCTACTTTGATCTTTTCTATTTCTTTTCTTTTTCTCACTTTTGGTTTTCTTTGTTCTTCTTTTTCTAGTTCCATGAGGTGTGGCACTAGGTTGTTAATTTGTCATCTTTCTGTCTTTTTGATGTAAGCACTTAAGGGCATGAATTTTCTCATGAGGAATGCTTTTGCTGTGTCCCATAGGTTTTGATAGCTTGTGTCTCCTTTGTGGTATAGATCAAAGAATTTTTTTATTTCCATCTTAATTTCATTTTTGACCCAATAATTGTGTAGTAGTAGGTTGCTTAATTTCCGGGACTTTGTGTAGGTTGCACCAATTTTATGACTGATTTCAAGTTTTATTGTGTCATGGCTGAGGAGATACATAACATGATTTTGATGTTTTTGAATTTGTCGAGACCTGTTTTGTGGCTAAGATATGGAGAATGTCCCATGTGCTACTGAGAAGATCTATGTATATTACGCAGATTTTGTGTAGAATGTTCTGTAAATGTCAGTTAAGTCCATTTGATTTAGAGTTAGGTTTAAGTCCATTTTACTTATTTTCTGTGTTGTTGATGATTTGTCAAGCTCTGACAGCGGGGTGCTGAGGTCCCTGGCAGTTACAGTGGTGCTATTTATTTCCTTGTTTAGCTGTAGTAAAATTTGCTTTAGATATCCGTGAGTTCCTGTGCTGGGTGCATATATGATTAGAGTTGTTACATCTTCTTGTTGAATTGCTCCCTTTACAATTATTTAATGACCCTCTTTGTCTTTCATTACACTTGTTGGATTAAAGTCAATTTTAGCTGATCTGAGAATGGCTATACCTGCTCTCTTTTGATTTTTATTTGTGAATAATTTTTTCCATTCTTTCATGTTGAATCTGTGTGTGTCCTTGTAGTGTAGACGTGTTTTCCAGGGATAGCAGATACTTGGGATGCTTTTATTTTTTCTAATGCACTTAGACAGCCTGTGTATTTTGAGAGGAGCATTCAATCTGTTAAGTTTATTTGGTAGCATTAATATGTGGGATGTTTTTGGACAGTCCCTTCTTGCTTTGTTTTATCCCTTGTTTTATTGTTTTATAGAAGTTGTGAGTTTGGGGTCTTTTTTAAAGGTGATTTTAAATTGGTGTGTATCTGTTGTGCTGATTTGTGTATAATGCTGTTCTGAGTATTTCAGGGCAGATCTAGTCATGACAAAGTCCCTCAGTGTTTTGGTTCCTGGAAAAGTCTTAATTCCTTTGTTGATTATGAAACTTAGTTTTGCAGGATACATAATTCTAGGTTGATAGTTGTTTTGTTTAATTCAATTGTAGATGGGACCCCAACCCCTTCTGGTCTATAAGGTTTCCACTGGATTTTGATGCTTTCATCTTGATGCTTGCAGAATTTTTTCCTTCACCTTAACTTTGGCCAAGTTGGTTACTATGTGTCTTGAGGATGACCTATTTGCTATGAAATCTTCCTGGTGTTTGATGTTCATCTTGTATGTGTATGTCTAAATTTCTAGTGATACCAGGGGTTTTCCTCAGTAAGTTCCTCAAATAGGTTTTCTATGCTTTTATCTCTTTCTTCTTCTCTCTCACGGATACCTATAATTTGAATGTTAGTTCACCTCATATAGCTCCATGTCTCCCTCAGTGATTCCTCAGACTTCTCTGTGCTCTTCTCTCTCTCTCTCTTTTTTTTTTTTTGAGACAGAGTCTCAGTCAATCACCCTCGGTAGAGTACTGTGGTGTTAAGGCTCACAGCAACCTCAAATTCTTGGGCTTGAGCAATTGTTTTGGCTTAGCCTCCCCAGTAGCTGGGTCTATAGGTGCCTGCCACAATGCCTGGCTACTTTTTCTATTTTCAGTAGAAATGGGGTCTCACTTGTGCTCAGGCTGGTCTCGAACACCTGAGTTTAAGCAATCCACCTGCATTGGCCTCCCAGAGATGTGAGCTACTGTGCCTGCCCTTCTCTGTCTCTTAAAATAAATGGGTTATTTCAAGACCCTTATCTTCTGAGATTCTTTCTTTTTTGGGTTAGTCTGTTGTTAAAAGTTCATTCTATTCTCTAAATGACTCTCCTTTTCTTTCAGTTCTATTCTGTCTTTTTTTATGTTATCTAGTTATTTAAATTTTTAATTTCCCCCCTCTGCTTTCCTGAAATATTTATTTGGTTTCTTTTGTTGGTTTTCAAATTTCTCTTTAATTTTATTCATCTTATTTGATATCCATATTCTGAAATCCGTTTCTGTCATTTTGGCAAGCTCCTTGTGCATGAAACCCACTACTTCAGCTTCATTGGGTTCCCTTGGGTGTGTCAAACTATTAATATTTTGATTTTTCATGTTTTCTGGGTTATTTTGCTGGTTTCTTCTAATCTGGCTCCTTTTCTCTCAGCTTGGGGTTAATAAGATTGCAGGTCACTTGTTCTTCTTTGCTGCGGGCTTCCTTGAACCAACTCTAGGAGTGATGGGTATGCAGGAATAGGGAGTCCTAAGTGAAGTGTTGGACCTCAGAAAGAATAGTGTCAGTTGTTGAGACTTGAGATTCACAGGCACAAGATCTCTACTTCTCTGCTCTCTGGTAGAGTGTCTCTGCACAGACTCTGAGCAGCACCCTAATCAATTCAGAGGTCTAGAGTGGAAGAGGGAGACCCCTCACAGATTGAGGTACCTGAATGTTTTGTTTTTCTGCTAAAAATCAGTGTCCTGAATCCTTAATCTATTCGCAACAGGATGAATTGTATTGTGACCCCCAGCTTAGTCTCCAAGACAGTGGGTAATGCTTGTGATAAGATCAGGTATGCTCTGTTTGATTGAGTTGGTTGATGCTGTAATTAGTTAGAGTTGTTTTCTCTGTCAATCCTTTATCCTTGCAGGAAAGAGTCAACTTCAAAGATGTGTGTGTGTGTGTGTGTCTGTGTCTGTGTCTATAATAAGTTCTCATCCCTCAGGAGGAACACTTGAATATCCAGGCTCTGCAAGGACGTTGGAGCTCCCAGGGGGTTGCTGGTCCTCTTCCAAGCAGAGGCAGGCAGAGGTGTAGTTAGGTCGGGTGAGCCTAGAAAATTTTGTAACGCTTCAGCAGGGTTCCAATATCATCTTTCCAGCTGCTAGAGAAAGCTGCTGAGAGGAGGGCCTAAGGCAGGTTCTCCAGACAGGGAGTGCTGCCTGTGAAGAAGGGGCTGCAGTTCCCTGATTGGATACTGGGAGTGAGCTCTGCCCCTCTTGTGTCATCTTTGCCCTCCAGCGCCTGTTTGAAAGTGAGTGTCTGACCATGTCATATTTGGTTGCTATGGTGCCCTGAGCTGGGATCTTCCCTGCCATGGGATTCTCCCTCATCTGACAGCAAGTTTCCCAGGTCATTTTCCTGGCCACTAGGGAAAGACTCTGGAAGCCGGTTCAAGGCAGTTTCTCCCAACCAGGAAGGCTGTTCAAGAGGAAAGGGGCACAATCTCTTAAGTGGCTGTCAGAAGTGAGTTGTGTTCCTCCTGCTCTCCTGTGTCCACTTGCAACCAGGTGCCTGATAACCCACACTCAGTTGCTATGCTGCTGCAGGCTGGTATCTTCCCCATTGGACGATACACCCTAGTCTGAAAGCACAGCTTTCCTGTGGGAGAGATGGATGCCCAGATCATTGTGTCTCAGATCACCACTGTATTCTCCCACTAGTTCCACCCATGTGGGCTCCCTTTCCTCCCAAATCTCCTTCTTGTGTCCCCTAGCAACCAGCTCAATTCCTGGAGGCACAGAATCCAGCCCACATGTCTGACCCTCTGGAGTGCGACCCCGGGAGATGCTGGTAGACAGGGAGCTCCCAGATTGGGCACCCCAGGTCTAGTGTAGGCCCCCAAGGGGACAGGTGGGCCCTATTCTCTGTGGAAACTTCAGAATGGAGGATGTGCCAGCTAAGGAGAGCCAGCTGCTGGCAAAGTTCCCAGCACACACTGCTCTCACAATTGTGCTGGGGGGGGGGGGGGAGCGGGGAGTGGGGCGTAAGAGTCTGAATAGAATGAAGCAGGGCTCTGACAATGCAGGCCACTCGCCTTGCTGAGGAACCCTGCACACAACATTCGGCTCCAGGATCACACTGCTGTCTTTACATTTCTGTTGTTGCTTCAGTGCTTGGGTTTATAAGCATGGAAAAACTTCCAGGTAACTTGGTAGCCCACTGATTATTGAAGCAGTGGAGAAAGTGATCCCTTCTCACCCTGTTACTGGGCTCTGAGCCTCTCTGGATTTGATCTTCACTGATATTTTTTGTTTTCCTTTTTCCTCTTCCTTCTCTGCTGCACAATTTTCTTCTGTGAGATCACAAGGAGACTCCAGTACTTCTTCCTCTGACCTCTACCTGAGCTGCGTCCTTTCTCCCCTCTCCTTTATCTGAAACCTTTCCTTCCCTCTGGGAGGGTCATGTAAGTGATATCTTTAGTTAGCCATCTTGTCCCACCCCACCCCCCTAGAAATCTACAGTTTTGGTGCTCTACATTTTCATTGTTATTCAGTCAATCTGCTAATTTCTATTGTCACCTTTCTTTGAACCAGGCATTATATAGAAGTGTACTTCTTAGTTTTTAAACATTTGGTGATTTTTCTCATTTTCTTTTGTAATTGATGTTCACCATAATTTCACTGTAGTATGAGAATATTCTCTGTGTAGTTGTGATTCTGTGAAAAATTTTTAAGACTTGCCTTGTGTATGATCAATATTTTTAAAAATACATATACTTACAACTGCTAAGAAGCTATTGTACAAAACAGGGTTTAATATAGGCATACAAATAATTATAACTAGGTAGGAAATAATGAATGCCATAAAGGAAGTGCAGGCTAATGATGAGCATGAAAAGCCAAGGGAGGCGTTTGCATGTGGACACATCTAACAAGGCTTCATGAGGGTGCATTTGAGACCTAATCATAATCAAAACCAGAATACTAGGTGAAGGATATTATGGGGGAGAGACACTGAGATCAGAATACTTCATATTGTGACAGTGAGGCTGAAAAGAGCAACCAGTGCAGAGAAGATAAGCCTACTTCTGTTTGTCTAGAGCAAAAGGGAAGAGATGGGAACTTAGTTAGAAAAAGTAGTTTTGACTATTAGAGAAGCAGGTAAAGCAGGCCAAAGAGTTGGGTTCTATTTTGCAGGTGGTAGGGAGCCATTGATTTTTATAAGTACAGAAATACAAGAGCTATATTTTATATAGAACAATCTCACAGTTACGTGTAGGGTAGCTCAATAGAAATTTAGCCTAATAGCCATGTATACTCCTATACTTCCTAATATAACACTAGTTATAATGCTACACTCCAGAATGAGAATAATGACCAACCTGTGCTATAAGCGGGGAGAGGAAGGGAAATGATGTTCATTAAGGATTGATTTTGTAACAAGCTCTGTACTGGACATTTCATTATGTTATTGCAGGTAAATTTTTATAATTTTAGCATATAATCACAATAACCCTATGAAATACTAATTATGACTATTTAATTATGTTCGGTATACTAAATTTACTAAGCTAAGAGTGGGCTAAAAGCATTAGGATATTTTGGAAAACAACAATTGGATTAAGGAGAATTTACTAAAATACAACACTCAGTGATAATGCTTAATTAACCCAATAACTTAGATATTAAGTAGTTCTTTCAATTAAAACAAGAAGGCATTTAAATTTAATTTAAATAATGCATCTGGAGATTTTTCTTTTTTTTTCTGGTCTATGTACACATTTACTATAATAGTGCTGTCCTTCACACCCCCATCACATATACACTTTTACTTACCGAAAGGTTCAGGCTGGGGCTGAGTCTTCTCACTGATTTCCTGCTCTGACAGCTCTGTATTTTTAGGGCCTAATGGTTTCATATTATTCAAGTCAGAATACTTCATATTGTTACTATCAGTTTGATCATGATGTAGAGATTCTCCAATGGTCTCATAATCTTGCCCAGACATTGGCCAATTTGGATCCATATATATTATTTTGTCTTTGGTTTCAATATCTAGCCAGTGTAAAGAGTATCCGTGAGATAAAGTACTAGAAAAACTGACAATCATAAAATGTAAGAATGTTTTTCGTTTACTTTGTGCAGTGTACCTGTTTGCTGTTTTGCCTTTTGGGCATTCATTTTCATGATGTATTGCTGCCTTATCTGCTTAGCAAATCTGGCAGGGTTGTCCCATGGTATGTTGAACATTTCAGAGTCCGTTCCACACGTTATCCCAAAAGGTTTTAGTTTCCCATTTTCATCAACCTCAGAGAGCTTCAGGCTCTCAAATGTAAACACCTTGAAGGCTCTTTCTACTTCATTCCAACTCAAGACCTCTGAAAGAAAGCAGAACACATGCTGCAAGGAGGAATGCTCTCATGAGCACTGGGGCAGGACTGACAGGGGCACCAGGCAGGTCTCTCTCCTAGAATGACTGGCGATTGTGCCATAATGAGTGCTGACCTGACTTCAGCTATGGGCTTCACATGTCTGCAAAAGATAATAAAAGTACCTGATAACAAGAAAAGTACACAGGCAAGACAGAATGGATTAAGGCAGTGCTCCCAAATTGCTTCATAGCTTAACCAATATTAGATGTTCAGATTGATTTGCATGGACTTCCCAGGGTACCATATCGGTTGAATGTTTAAAACTTACCATTTTTTGAGCAAAAATATCCTTTGCTGCTGTTGTAATTTTTTTTTTTAACAAAAGAAATTATTCACTTGTGTTTAACACAGGCTATTATATTTAGTAGGTTTTCTGTTCATTTGGGCTAAGGAAAGTGCTCCTCCCACTCACATGAACTGCTGTGGCATTTTCTGTAATTGTACTTCAAAGTTTGTCAGCTTTCAATGGGCTCTATTCAGTTGTGTATTTGCCTTTTTTTTTGCGTTTTGCAGTTTTTGGCCGGGGCCAAGTTTGAACCCACCACCTCCAGTATATGGGGCTGGCGCCCTACTCCTTGAGCCACAGGCACCACTCTATATTTGCCTTTTTATGGCATTTATTCACCTGTTCACTCACTTAGTGGTTATTATTTTCTATTTATTAGACTTTGTCATAGGTGTCTGGGATTCAAAGTAGAACAAGATTTGTTTGTTACACTTTAGAAGTTCAGGGTAGAGGAATTAGAGGTAGGATTAACAAGTAAATATGGAATTCAAAAAGGAAAAATGAAATTGTTGTGGGAAATTAATAATTGAGATATCATCTTTATTTTCTCCCCAATAAAGATCAGGGAAACAGCAAAGTTCCTTTTGGAAACAAACAAACAAACAAACAACAACAACAAAAACAGGAGAATCCAGAAGAGAGGAAGGGAAAAGTGTGACAGAATGAAGGAGAATTTACTCAACTATTCATTTCACAAAGGTTTTGAGCAGCCATAGCTGTCAGTAACTATACTGAAAACTGGGAGCATGGTGGTGATCAAAGCAGTGAGCTCTCTGCTCTTTTGGAATCTCCATTCTAGTGGTTGGGAACAGACAAGTGTATAAGCTATCAGAGATGATGAGAAGAATAGAGCCAGAGGAAGGGATAAAAAGTGATAATGATTGGAGAGGGCTTCTATTTTATATAAGGTAGTCAGAGAAAAATCCTGTGAACAGTTTAGCACAATGTGAAGGAAGTGAAGGAGTGAGGCAGGCACAGGGTCAGGGGAAATAGCAAGTACAAGTATCGGAGGCGGGGGTGTGAACGACATGTCTGAAAAATCACGGTGAGGCCCATGCAGATGGGGTGGAGTGGAACAAGAAAGCTTGCTGGGTGATGGACTTAAAGCCTGAAGGACATCTGGGAAACTACTGGAACACTTCAAGTGATAGGTGCTGGTGGAGCAGGCGGGAATGGAAGTGACGGTGGTACGGGCTATGGGATATGAGAAAAAAAGAGATAGCAGAGATGACTCCAAGGTTTTGCTGAAAATGGTTTCTAGTTTTTGAAATAAGAGGGACTGGGAGGGGACAGATATGGGGGTCAGGAGTCAGGAGTTTGGCTTTTGACCAGGTGCTGGAGGACCAAGAGTCTGGGATGGGCTGTTAAGTAGTGTAAGTGTGAGCTCTCAGTGAGTACAGCAGTAGCAGGAATCCTGGACTGGGTGTAGGGCTGAGCTGCAGAGAGCAGTGAAATCATGTCTTAAGGAAGAAGGTAAAGTGGATTTTGGCAGGATATGAGCAAAGGAACAGCAGGGAGGGGGTGGTCATGTAGACAACAGACTTGGACCCCTGCGCTGTGCCCTGCACTTCCATATGGCCATACAGTGTTCTGCCACAGGACATTGTAGGACAGTGTCCAAAAGATCTTGGCTTTTTGTCTGTTCTTAAGCCTATTAGAAAATGAAAATAAAGAAATCAAAACATTTGGTAATTTGGTTAGGGTTAGGAATAAAGTGATTTTCTTTTTTTTTTTTTCAGAAAAAAATTGTCAAATGCAGTTTAATAGTCCTTCTTCTAATTAGAAACAAATCCACAAATTGCCCTAAGTGGATATAGAATTTGCTTTGGGAAATGATTGCCTGTGTCACAAAATCCCAGTGAACTCTGAGATGAGAAGTGATTCTAGATATTGTATTCTTAATACCCCTCTTCCCACTGTCCTTAAAGAGCATAAAATGGCCCTTCCAGTGTGAGAAACTGTTAACTTGAATCAACTTGCTCTCAGTAACATGATGGCAGGGAGCTCTCTATTCATCTCTGTATCCCTGGGCCTGGGGTCAGTTACAGAACAGAGAAGGTGCTCAGAAGTACAGACTGTATCCTAGGATCTCTACTAGCTTCCTTCCTGTCTCCTGTTTAGTAACATAGGGAAGGGAGTTCAGGTGGTCAGAGTTTTACTCCTGCTTTTACCACTATTATTATAATCCTAGAGCAAATAATTTAACCTGCTTGGATCTTAGCTTTTATACCTGAAATAGATTTGGACTAGACTAATTCTGAGGTTCTTTTAGTTAGAAAATTTTATGGTTCCATGATTCATCTTTATAAACATTTAATTTCTGGATATAAATATTGTTCTCAGAATTTGAGCTCAGAAAACCAAATACCATCTTTTGGTAGCACAAGTTATAAGGTGTCCACACCTGCTCCCAGATCTCACTCTTCCTCATTTCCCTCTTTCTCCACATGCCAAGGTGGTCCAAGGTAGCACTCACACTAGTTTTAGCCTGGTGAATATTTCTGCCAAATTTAGATTATCTGGACCTCCTTTCTTTCTATTCTCTGATTAGAAAATGAAAGGACTAGGGAGGGACATAAAAGGAAGAGACAGAAGAACAATTCCTTTATGTAACATTTTCTTCATGAAGAGGGACCTGGTTTGGAGCCATGGTTGTTCTGAAAAGCATACCTAGTGAAGAGGTAGATATCTTTCTTGTATCTATCACTAATGAAGGTTGCATAACAGGATGTAGGAAGTGAAGGAACATGGGCAGAATGGACAAAAAATTTGGATAAATCAAACTGAGGAGAGAGAGATTTTTTGCTAAAAGAGTGTCTCCACCACTCTTATCTTCTCCCTCTCTGATTCCGGTCCTCAGCCAGGCTCTCACCTAGTGAGAAGCAGCTAGTTTCCAATGAGAACACCACACTTCTGACCTGGGGCCATCTGCCACCTGACTGATGCATAAATACATGGTGATCCAGATCTTAAATCCATCATTCAAATGAGGACCTTATATATAGTCTCCCATGTCAGAGTTGGGGACCTGTCTAAATTAGTGTTTCTTCCTCTTTGTTCTTCACACCAGATCATGATTACAGGTTACAGTCTTGTGAACTTTTTTCTTTTCTTTTCTTTTCTTTTCTTTTCTTTTCTTTTCTTTTCTTTTCTTTTCTTTTCTTTTCTTTTCTTTTCTTTTCTTTTCTTTTCTTTTCTTTTTTTTTTTTACTTTTTGAGACAGTGCCTGATTCTGTTGCCCAGGCTAGAGTGCTAGGGCATCAGCTAACTCACAACAACCTCAAACTCCTGGGTTCAAGTGATCCTCCTGATTCAGATTCCCAAGTAGCTGGGACCACAGGAGCCTGGCACAACACCTGGCTAATTTTCCTACTTTTGGTATACATAGGGTTTCCCTCTTGCTCAGACTGGTCTCAAACTCCTGAGCTCAAGTGATCCTCCTGCCCAGCCTCCCAGAGTGCTAGGATTACAGGCATGAGCCACAGTGCTCCTACACTCTTACAAATTTTCTAATCTACTGCACAAGATTATCCAGCAGTTATCTTTTCTATTGGAATATAATTCTTTCATCTTTTATCTTAGTGCAGACAGATAGAGATAGATTATTTAAAAATATAATTTAATGTTATATCTGCCTTATTGATTTAAACTGGATTTAAGGGAGGATACTTCAAATTTCCTTTGAGATCAACATTCTTCTAGAACTTTTAAAATATTGATTGTGGGTGGCTGCAAACCAAAGAATGCAAAATGAGAATTCAAAGATAGGTATCTCTGAATTAGGGCAAAGTGGCATGGTCAGGCTTATTCATTTCTTTTTCCAGATAATGTCTCTGCAAGGTTATTATAATATCTGTATGATTTGCAATGATGATCAAGGAGTTCAGGGGTGAAGCAGTGGAGGGGAGGATAGTATTATACTAGGACAGGATTATAATATCTTGAGATGGGAGGTTTTTATTTATTTTTAAAAATATGTGAACTTTTACTTGTCTTAAGTAAGATAAGATTACCATGTCATCTCCAATGATGTCAATGAGGGGATATTAGGCAGTGAAGGGGAGAAGGGATGAAAAAAGGGAATAGATCTGTTTAAGGAAACACAATGGAAAGAAAACTCACTGCCTCAAGTTGAAGCATGTTAGGCCTCATAGCTATAATACCATTGTAAATGACATCATTCAAGGAAAGAAAGCTGTGGTCAACCAAAATGCCCATCTCAGCCTCTGAAAAGTTTTTCAATAATAAAAATACTTTTTTCAATTAAGGGTTTAATTTTATGAGGCACCCATGACCATTAATTAAAATGAGTTTAGACTAAGACAAAGCAATGTACTCACCACTTGTACAGAAGTGCATAAGCTCATGAATTGTGGCTAGACGTTTAGTGCTGTTCCACGGTGGGGGCATAGGGAATTGGAGGAATTCCCACAGTGGCAACTTGGACTGCATCTCCTGCTCAATTTGAACTGGGTCAAAATTCTTCTGGTCCTGACAAAAAAGAGCGACATGACAGAAGACATTAAAGTAAGCTGTAAAATGCCTTATACATATGGAGAAGGCTAAACATGATACTTTCACCCTTATTATTTGGGAACAGGGGAAATCAATGGTAATTGGGGAAGACAAACTGTTGGTATTTTGCTGCAGGTCAAAAAAGCTATTAATAATTCTTACATTGCCAGAAGTTCCTGGTACACAAACATGACTGATTCTTCATTCATGGTGACAAACTGTCAAAGTCTCAGATAACAGAGGTGCCAAAAATATATATTTTTTGCTATCTCTTTGGAGGTAAAATTGATCATTCCCCAAAAGTATACAAATTGCAGGTAAAATGGATGTGCATAGCATGTCTAGGTACACTTGACCAGTAACAGTAACTTTGATAAGTAATACATAGGTAACAGCTCTTAAAATGTATGGACACTTTTTGGGCCCTCTCTCTATATTCATCTCTCCCTTTGAAGTATCCTCCCTTTCTGATCTGCTCTAGTCTTTCATAGAAACATATATTTAAAGCAAATAACTATCAGGTTTTAATACAAATCTGGTGGTAGTCACAATCAATTGAATGATTAATTAGACCTCTCTAATTAGGTAAGTTTTCTTTGCTGGGATCATTTTTCTCTTAATCATCCCCATTTTTGAGATCCTACTTTGAAAGTTGGTATCTGTTTTGTATACTGCATTTTAATTAACACTGGTGAAGTTATCTAATTAGCCCATCAGTTGAATAATTACAAACATACTTTTTCACAGTGGTCCTCCTTAGGGCAAACTGATTCTTATTACCTTTAGTATGTACTTCTTGTGAGCGTGTGCATCATGGTAGTTCAGTAGGAGAGGGCCTATGGGCCCTGGTTTGTTTTCTCTCTCTTCCTCAGATAAAAATACTTCCTGGAGATTCTATTTAAATTTAAATAATATTGGTTTAAAGAGAGAATACATAATTTTTCAAAGTACTCTTTGGATATGCCAGGCAACCTGACCTTTTTCTCCCTTTCCGAGAGGCAGAGTGAAGGCAGGATGGAAATGATGTGAGCTGCGATTCTGTGGTGCAGCCCGTCAGCCCTGGGGGGTGGCTCCAGCAGGCTGGGTGGGACGAGATCTTCCTCACTTGCCACAACCTAGTTGGGAGGAATCAGTTTAATGGTCAGCTCTTTATTGGGACTCATTGCTCATTGCTATATTTCCAGTGATTTTAATAAGAACTAGTCTGTTTCTGCTAGTGCTAATTGATTACCAAAATTAAAAGGAAAATACTTTTACCCATGCATTAAATTAGATATAATCTTAATATGTATATTCAAATAGATAACCCAAAATGCAAATAGTAAACAATAAACTTTCATGTGGTAGAAGTCAAAATAACAATATATTTTTTCTTAATATTCACTCCTCTTAAAGCACTGAAATTCACACTTACACAACTTTGGATTCAATATATATGTGCAGCTATGATGAATAACAGACTTTTCAATTACACATAGAACATTCATAAGAATTGACCATGTGCATATGGTCACATAGGAAGTCTCAGGAAATTTTAACTTTAACTTAGAGACCATAGTTACTTATCATAATGACATAAAATTAGAAATCAACAGTAAATGGTGGAAGTCAAAATAATTCATGTGTTAAATAAGTAAATAAAAGATTTGGAATTGAACACATTAAAAACATTAGGTAGAGGAGGAGGGGCAAGATGGCTGACTGGAGCCAGCTTTCCACAGAAGCTCCCCATCCAGAGGGAAGGATAATGACCAGAAAGTACCCAATAAAGCTGAAGACAGGGAGCTGAGCTGAGAGAGAAAAGTGACAACTGCATGTCACCTTTGCTGAGGCAAGCTGCGACTCCAAGAAAGTACATTTCAGATACAAATCTCATCCCAAAAGAAAAGTGTTATGTCCCCTTCCCTAAGAGAGTTTTTTTTTCTCTCGCTGTAGGTTTTCTACAGGTGAGTGGTGAACTGAGGACCTCTTGTCTCACCCATGGGAGAGAGCTGCAGGAAGTGGGGACTACTTTTCCTGAGGGACCCTGCTGTGACCCTGAGCCCTCTCTTGCCAGGCATGAAAGGTGAACTAACGTTTTCCCTGCCATTTTTAACTTTCAGTCCACCCTTTCCCCCATGCCTATTGGTCCAGAAGCCTAACTCCTGCAGAGACCGTAATGTCTGCAGTTCATTGCCAGGTCTGGGCACTGCAAAGGCTGTGGTAGAACAGCTACACTATAACAGTGAGCTCAGCAGAGTGCAGACAAAGTGGGGGAGGCTGTCAGGCTTGGCTCTGTGAAAGTGACAACCAGCTGTGGGAGGAGTCTTGCAAGCAGCATGCCCCAACCTGCCCAACCAAGGGCCTGGTGCCCCACCCTGCTGGAGCCACACACCGCACCAAGCCATGTGCTGTGCGCCCTGCCCTGCTGCTGGAGCTGTTTACCTCATGCTCCCAGAGCCGCTGGTACCGCTGTGTCCCTGGCCATGGGAGCTGCCTGGGAGCTGCACAGGGACACATCCCATGAAGATTCCGCAACAGCAGAGTGATCCCACAGGGGTTTAATCTTGGAGAGACACCTCCCCAAATCTGAGGACTGCCAGAGGAAGCCAGATCTCGCCCTATAGGGATACCAGTGCTGCAGACTGGCTGGGGCAAAGGCATAGTAGCTGAGGGAGAAAATCATTTGCTGACTTGTTATCCTCAGGTTTGGCCCAAGCTCAGGTGGAACACTTCCCAGTTGCCATTGTGTACCTGAGACAGGCAGGCCTCTGCTCCACCAGTCAGATGGTGGCAGAGGGTTGGTGGCCAGGCCAAGGGGACATTGATTTTCCTTTGACTCTGGCAGGTGCAAAGCCCTAGCACATCAGCTTATTGGAGGGAGCAGGAATACAGCCCCATGGGGTTACCAGTGACTGGGCATGAAAGAGGTACAAGGTAGGGAAAGAAATACCAGCCCCCTGGTCCAACTCTGCTACTTTGTGGGCCTTTCTGACTCCACAGAGCACCAGAGTGAGCCACATTTGAGCAGCCAGTAGACCTCTGCCATCTAGTTGCTGTAGACCTTTCAAACTCTCCCACTTGAAAGTTAGTACTGACTGGGTCAATTAGATTGGATCTCCTAACCTGGGCCAATAACCCAAGGACCCTCTTGAGTGGTACCCTGGTTGTGTGGCAATGGGAAGGATTGATTTTTCTTTTCCAATTGTTGCCTGTGGGGAGTGGAGTGTCTTAGTTGCTTGAATTTCTCCACAGCTGAGACTTCAATCCAGAGTTACTGATACACTAGGATTGGACAAAGACCAGCTTAATACAAGACAGAGCCACCTAACCCCATCACACCAAGCAGGTCCCCAGAGCCTCAGACAGTAATACTGGATAGGCCCTTTTCAAAGTTGTAGGGGAAAAAGCTGCAGTTACCAGTCCCAGATCCTTGACCAAGAGCTGGTTAACCACAATTCAAGGAGCCGGCAATCCAATTTCACCTTACCTGACCATCTAGCCAAACGGCGAAAAATAATCATGGGGTAGAATCAATGGAAAAACTCTGGCAACATGAATAATCAGAGTACATCAAGGCCCCCAAGAAATGACAAAACAGACACACCAGATGATCCTATTTGTAAATAAATTGCTGAGATGTCAGAAATCGAGTTCAGAATTTGGATGTCAAATAAGATCAAAGGAATGGAGTTAAGATGGAATTACAATTTCAAGGAGTAATTAAAAAGTTGTCTCAAGAATTCAATGAATTCAAAGACAAAATCAACAAAGATTTTGAAACATTGAGGCATGAACTTGCAGTCCTCAAAGATCTGAAAAATACAGTAGAATCTCAGTTGCAGAATGGAGCAGGCAGAAGAAAGGATCTCTGACATTGAAGACTAAGCTTTTTAACACTCCCAAATGCTCAAAGAGGAAGAGAAGTGGAGAACAAAAACAGAGCACTCCCAGAGAGAATTGTGGGACCATTCCAAAAGAGCAAACATTCACCTTATAGGAATCCCTGATTGAGAAGAGGTTGCTTCAATAGGCCTAGATGCTCCACTCCAAGAGATAATAGAGGAGAACTTCCAAAACATGGCAAAAGATTCTTAAATCCAGATAGTAGACAGTTTTAGAACCCCAACATGACTCAATTCAAATAAAACATCTCCTAGACACATTCTAATTAACTTCGCCAAAGTTAATATGAAAGAGAAAATTCTGCAAGCAGCCATATGTAAGAAAACCATAACCTAGAAAGGGAATAATATTAGAATGTCTACAGATCTCTCTACTAAAATTTTTCAAGTTAGAAAGAGGATGGTCATTGACCTTTAACCTCCTAAAACAACTTTCAACCCAGGATCCTGTATCCAGCTAAACTGAGTTTCATTTATGATGGAGAAATGTAATACTTTAATGACATTCATATGTTGAAGAAATTTTACATAAGTAAACCAGTTCTCCAGGATATTCTTCAACCCATCCTCCACAATGACAAGCACAATGCTCTACCACCAAAGTAAAATCACTCAGAAACTTTGATCAAACTCCAACTTCCACTGTGGCGAAAAGATTAAAAATATCCACTGGACTTTTGAAAAATTCGATACCCAAAATACTACCAGGCCTATCAATACTCTCAATTAATGTGAATGGCTTAAATTGTCCTCTAAACAGGCACAGGATGGCTGACTGGATACAAAAACTCAGGTCAGATATCTCCTGCATACAAGAATCTCATCTTACCCTAAAAGATAAATATAGACTCTGTGTGAAGGATGGTCATCTATAATTCAGGCAAATGGAAATCAGAAAAAAGCAGGTGTTGCAATTTTATTTGCAGACACAATAGGCTTTAAACCACCAAAAGTAAGGAAAGATAAGAATGGTCACTTCATATTTGTCAAGGGCAACACTCAACATGATGAGATTTCAATTATTAACATTTATGCACTCAACCAGAATGAGCATCAATTTATAAGAGGGACTTTAACAGACATGAGCAACTTGATTTCCTCCAGCACCATAATAGTCACAGATTTTAACACTTCTTTGGCCATATTTGATAGATCCTCCAATAAGAAACTAAGTAAATAAATTTTAGACTTAAACTTAGCCATTCAACATTTGGATTTAACAGAAATCTACAGAACATTTCATCCTAACAAAATTGAATACACATTCTTCTCATCAGCCCATGGAACATCCTCCAAAATTGATCACATCTTAGGTGACAAGTCTACCTTCTGCAAATTTAAAAGAATAGAAATTATTCCTTGTATTTTCTTGGACCATCATGGAATAAAAGTTGAACTCAGTAACAATAGGAATCTGTATACTCATACAAGGTCATGGAAACTAAATAACCTCATGCTGAATGATAGCTGGGTCATAAATGAGATTAAGAAAGAAATTACCAAATTTTGGGGACAAAACAATAATGAAGACATGGATTACCAGAATCTCTGGGATATCACAAAGGCAGTCCTATGAGGGAAATTTATAGCACTGCAAGCCTTGCTCAAGAGAACAGAAAGAGAGGAAGTTAAAAACTTAATGGGACATCTCAAGTAACTGGAAAAGGAAGAACATTCCAACCCTAGACTCAGCAGAAGAAAATCAATAACTAAAATTAAATTGAACTAAATAAAATTGAAAACAAAAAATCATACAACAGATCAATCAATCAAAAAGTTGGTTTTTTAAAGAGGTCAATAAAATAGATAAACTTTTGGCTTACCTAACCAGACGCAGAAGAGTAAAATCCCCAATTTCATCAATCAGAAATGATAAAGGCCAAATAACAACAGACTCCTCAGAAATTCAAAAATTCCTTAATGAATATTACATAAAATTATATTCTCAAAAGTATGAAAATCTCAAGGAAGTACATTAATACTTGGAAACATGTCACCTTCCTAGACTTAGCCAGAAAGAAGTAGAAATGTTGAAAAAGCCTAAATCAAGTTCTGAAATAGCATCAACTATAAGAAATCTCCCCCAAAGAAGAGCCAGAGACCAGATGGATTCACATCAGAATTCTACCAAACCTTTAAAGAGGAACTAGTACCTATATTACTTAACCTTTTCCAAAACATAGAAAAAGAATTAATACTTCCCAACACATTCTATGAAGTAAATATCACCCTGATTCCCAAACTAGGAAAAGACCCAACAAGAAAAGAAAATTATAGACCAATATCTCTAATGAATATTGATGCAAAAATATTCAATAAGATCCTATTAAACAGAATCCAACAACACATCAAACAAATTATACATCATGACTAGGTCGGTTTTATCCCAGGGTCTCAAAAATGGTTCAATATAATACATCACATAAACAAGTTAAAAAACAAAGACCGTATGATTCTCTCAATTGATGCAGAAAAAGCTTTGATAATATTCAGCATCCTCTCTTGATCAGAACACTTAAGAAAATAGGTATAGAAGAACATTTCTTAAACTGATAGAGGCCATCTACAGCAAACCCACAGCCAATATCATATTGAATGGAGTAAAATTGAAATCATTTCCACTCAGATCAGGAACCAGGCAAGGATGTCCACTGTCTCCACTGCTTTTTAACATTGTAACGGAAGTCTTAGCCATCGCAATCAGGCAAACTGTCACTCTTTGCAGATGATATGATTGTATATCTGGAAAACCCCAGGAACTCAACTACAAAAGTCCTA
Source organism: Loris lydekkerianus (assembly GCA_963574355.1). NCBI lineage: Eukaryota > Metazoa > Chordata > Mammalia > Primates > Lorisidae > Loris > Loris lydekkerianus. The sequence goes on along the minus strand of CAUYPK010078543.1, from coordinate 1,363 downwards.
GACGTGATCAAGGAATACAGTAACATTTCAGGATACAAAATTAACACTCACAAATCTGTACCCTTTACATATACCAACAATAGTCAAGGTGAAAAAACAATCAAGGACTTTTTTCCCTTTAAGTAGTGCCACAGAAGATGAAATATCTGGGAGTGTACCTAACAAAGGACGTGAAAGATCTCTACAAAGAAAATAAATAGCTGAAGATGTTAACAAATGGAAAAATGTACCATGCCCATGGCTGGGAAGAATCAACATTGTTATAATGTCTATATTACCCAAAGCAATCTACAGATTTAATGCAATCCCTATTAAAGCACCTCTGTCATACTTTAAAGATCTGGAAAAATTAGTACTTCATTTTATATGGAAACAGAAAAAAACTTGAATAGCCAAGACATTACTCATAAATAAAAACAAATCAGGAGGAATCACACTACCAGACTTCAGACTATACTATAAATCTATAGTGATCAAAGCAACATGGTACTGGCACATAAACACAGAGGTAAATGTATGGAACAGAATTGAAAACCAAGAGATAAACCCAGACACTTTTTGTCATTTGATCTTTGATAAGCCTATCAAAAATACAAATTGGGGGAAGATTCTCTTTTTATCAAATGGTTGTGGATGAATTGGCTGGTGACTTATTGAAGACTGAAAATGGACCCGCTTCTTTCTTCTCTAACAAAAATTGACTCTCACTGGTGAAAGGACTTAAACTTAAGACATGAATCTATAAAAATTCTTGGAGAGTACAGGGGAAACACTTGAAAAAACTGGCCTAGGAGAATACTTTATGAGGAGGAGCTCCCAGACAATTAAAGCAACATCAAAAATACATTATTGGGATCTGATCAAACTAAAAAGCTTTTGCACTGCCAATGAATGGGAGAGGATTTTTGCAGGTTATATTTCCACAAAGGTCTAATAACCAGAATCCACAGAGAACTCAAACTTGTTAATAAGAAAAGAACAAGTGATCCCATTCATTGTGTACAAGAGACATGAACAGAAGCTTCTCTGAAGAAGACAGGCACACGGTCTACAGACACATTATTTTTAATCACTAGAGAAATGCAAACCAAAACCACTTTGAGATATCATCTAACTCCAGTAAGAGTAGCCCACATCACAAAATCCCAAAACTACAGATGTTGGTGTGGATGTGGAGGAAAGAGAACATTTCTGCACTGCTGGTGGGAATGCAAGCTAATATGTTCCTTTTGGAAAGAAGTTTGGAGAACACTCAGGGATCTAAATGTAGACCTGCCATTTGATCCTGCAATTCCTCTACTAGGTGTATATCCAAAAGACCATAAATCACTTGGCAACAACGATATTTGCACCATATTATTTT
>CAUYPK010078540.1:0-15282 GCA_963574355.1 Loris lydekkerianus | reverse complement strand
TTGATTTCATGTCATCATTGTTTTTCACTGTTGCCTCTGGCCATCCTCAGAGTTGGGGTTGTGTCTCTCTGAGATTATACCCTGGGAGTATCACTCTATTGTTTTGTGGGTCTTTGTATGGAGTCACCCTGTGTAGCTCTTCTGGGGCTGCCCCAGCCAGGGAATTCTGGTTGTGGAAGCAGCTCTGGAGTGTGACACCCTCAGATCCAGCACAGGGAAGGGGGTGGTGCACAGGGTTCTGGGAGTGTCTAGCACCCAGTAACTTTGGCACAGAGGCCCCAAGGTTCCAACAGTCTCTGAGCAGGAGAAGTGCTCCACGTAGAGGCAGGGATTGCTCCAGAGGGCACGTGGCTACCAGAGTTCTTGGCAAGACTAGCAGGCCCGTGTAGAGGCAGGGATGGTACAAGAGGAAGGAAGCAGTATTGTGTGGCTCCCGGAGTTCCAGGTCAGAGTGTGGGGAAGCTTGGCAGGTGGGGTAGCGGGTCCCAGTGCATTACCGGGGTCATGCAGTCATAGCTCTTCTGGATGTCTGGCAGGGTGCCCATGGTGGGTTACAGCTCAGCTTTTCTGGAGGTCTGAGAGGATGCTGATCACAGGTCCTTATGCAGCCCTTCCGGAGGTCCAGGCGGGTCTAATATTTTTCTTTCCCTAACTATACCTAAGATATTGTTGCGCTCCCACGAGGAACTTGATAGATACACATTGATTAATTTTTATCATATTCTGCATGAAATGTTCAGGACAGAAATCAGTTCAACTGGTTTCAAGTTTAGTATTTCAATGTTTACAGGGTTATTCATGTGACTTACGCCTCACCCTATTATCTCTGAAAATTTACATATTGTAGTAAGGCATGTCTTATTCAAAATGTCAAAAATAAAATTAGATCAAATTGAAGTAACTTTAAAAGTTTGTCATGCATAGAAAAAAACATTTCACCAACTGGACGACCTCAAACTGAAAGTGGAAGAATCCCCACTCATTGCAGTTATAGTACAACTTAAAAAACTTAAAAGAGGAAAGTATAATATTTTGACCTTTTTTTGTGATTGGCTGTTATACATTAATATTCTTTGTAAGGCAAGCAGAGCTGTTTAAGATTATGTGTCTATAACTGATTAGTTTAATTTCACTAAATCATGCTATTAAGGATGTAAAGCTTATAGTTTGTGTTTCTTTGTGTGTGTGTGTGTGTGGGGGGGGAGGCAATAGTGGCCTTTATTTCCATCCCAGTGAGGGAAAGATGAGTTTGAAAAAGAAGTCAGTGTGTGGGTAATGGTGAATGGGGGTTTTAAAGGTAGGAAGGGTGGGGGGATTGGCCCATTCACCTTTCTTAGGCGGGACATCCATGAAGAAGGGTAGGAGGTCGGTCCATCCACCTTTCCTGGGTAGGACATCCATCAGGAGGGTGGGGGCTGATCCATTTAAGAGGGTCTGCTCTATTTGGGCAGAATTCCTACATTTCACTCCGTCATCTGATCTTTAGTCTGTTGTAAGGAGACAGGATGATGGGCATGGTATCTCTTTGAATGCTTCCTGCAGTATTAATGGTGGCATGGGTTAGCTGTGAGAAAAAGGAAAGTGGGGAGTGGGGTAACAGAGCATATTTCCCTTATGATTAGAACTAGCACTTCAGGGAAATAAGGATAACTTAAATTTTGGCTACATTTCTATGTGCTGTTGACCTGGGAGCTTATTTCAACAGTGGTCTCCATTTTTATTTTTCTTTAATACTACTTGAGTGAGCTTTAGTTACTAATTAACTAGTAGACTCCTATGAAGAAAGATGGTTCATCCATAAATTATTTTTGTATTTGCAATTGGATTCTGCAAAAATTTTCAGGGATTTCTCTAGGGTCTCTGGAAACTAAACCAAACCAGTAATGCTCAGAGAATTTACCATCAGGTTTATTCTTTTAGCTAACATTTGCAGCTAAATGCCCTTGCCCAGCATTTGTATTCTTTCCCAGAAATTGTATTTTGCAAAACTTAGTATGAATGGTAAGTTCTTGAGTTAAATTGGTAAGTTCTTTGAGCACTGTCCCTAAATGCAAGTATGGAATTTGTATTTTGTATTTTGCAAAACTTAGTGTGAATGGTAAGTTCTTGAGTTAAATTGGTAAGTTCTTTGAGCAGTTGTGGTCAAAAATAACTCCCTGCTAACTGTTAATAAGTATCAGTGTGGCAGAAGCCCAGGGCTATGGTGACCAAATTCAAACAGTATTAAAGGGAGCTGTGCTAAAGGCCATAAGGCATTAGAATCTTTTCCACTTCCTTTCTTGTGTGTTAATCAGGAATTAGTATTTTTCTGAGGCTGAATGGGTTTGTGTGTGTTGTGAATCTCTCAGAATTACCAGTCAGAGCTTTTATTCCCCATGGCTGTTTTCTCACATTCTGTATTTGTCCTTATCACCAAGCAAAAGTCTTCATGATTAAAGCTTTGCTTGTGGCTAGTTACAAGTACTATGATAGATAAGGAGAAGGCAAAGAATGCTTATTTATCTGTTACATAAAAATCCATGTAACTGAGAAGTTTATGTAATATAAACATATATATATATGCTGGCCAGTAGAAGAACAATAAAAAAAGAATAAAACTATTATATGGTTGAAGAAATTGTAAATTGCCTGAATGCTGGTGATCATAGGGCATGTTTTTAAGGCTCTCTACAGACTCAACAGAAGGCAAAGGGATGGAAAGAGATTGCAGAATATGTAGTAGTATGAGATAAGGTTGTTTTAGGAATTGCCTCAAATCAGGGATGGGTGCTGATTTGAGACAAGGCTATATTTTGATTATGTAATTAAAATCAGAAGTTTTAGAACCCCAAGAGAAATGACAGGGCTCAGAGGTTTTCACACGTCTTTTTATTCTTTGGTTAATGCAATTTCCAAAAGACACATGGATGTTACCAACATTACCTTCAGACCCGCAGGTGGAGGCTTTGATTCTGTTAGAGGTTTCTGTGTTCTAAATGCAGTTTCTTCCTTGGCAATGGGGATGAAAGAGAATAGATGCGCCATGAGCTGTGGGGTCTGAGCCGCAGGGCCTGGCAGGACAGACGGTGGGTCAGTGCTAAAATCCAACTCCATCTTTTCAGGGCTTAGCTTCATTATAATTGGGGGATGAAGTCCTTGCCAGGTGGTCTTGCTACATGTTTTCTTTTTTTTTTTTTTAAGTTTTCACATGTTATTTAAAGATTGCTACAGTAGTATTGTATTTTTTATAAAATTTCAAATAATGCTGTTTATTTCCCTTTTGTCATCAGTGGAGAGTAGTGTTAATAATGGATTATATATAATTATATACAAATACATACATATGCATACACATATACTTTTAAACAAACAAAAAAAATACCATGCTATATGTATTTTTTCTAAATTGTTTTGTTTCCACTTTGTAATGTCTTGGACGTCCATCTTTCTCAATATTCATTGTTTTGACTTCTTCCTTTTGTATTTTAATAGATTTGGGGGGTACATGTGTTTTGTGTTGCATGGATGAATTGTACAAGGCTGACGTCAGGGCTTTTAATGTACCTGTCACCGTAATAGTGTATGTTGTACCTGATAGGTAGATTTTTATTCCTCACCCTCCCTGCCCTTCCCCTTCTTAGTTTTTAATGTCCATTATACCACTTTATGACCATGTATGTGCTTTGTTTAACTCCCACTTACAAGTGGAAACACATTGTATTTTTTTTTCTCTCTGAGATACTTCACTTAATCTTAAAGTGACAAATTTCTCCTCCCTTCATAGATTAGGGACATCACATATTTCACAGACACAGACAGCACTGTCCCTAAATGCAAGTATGGGATTTGCACATACTGTTCATTCTTCTTGTACAAAAAGGGGATATCTTCATAAGAATGGGTATCATGTTATTTGTGGCATGTTATTCTTGGGAGCAAGGGTCACAAATGGTCCTTTATTATCAAAAGAGGGACGAATCCAATGTAGCTGACACCAGAAAAATTTCATGCCTCTAGGGATAATTTTGTTGAAGAGTCTTCAAACTGAATCTCATGTAGAAATTGCATGTGAATGTAAGCTTTTTTGAGTTAGAAATTCAGGGAAGATATATTCTGCCCTTACAAGTCTAGAAAGAATCACAAAGCTAATAAAAATGTATGTTCTATTAATTAGATAAGCTTCTAACTTTTGTATATGATTGGAAGTATAAAGGGTTATGATTAGAGGAATTAGGTTAAGCCAGTTAAATATCTGCCTAAAATGGTTTTGATATGCATAGTTCATATGTAGTCACAGAATAAAGAATAGTAGTATAAAATAATGACAGATATTTTTAAAAAACATGATACAGAATCAAGAACCTTATTAGATGTCAGGAAGAATCGAATTTTTTTTTTTTTTTTTTTTTAATTTTTGACTGGGGCTGGGATTGAACCCGCCACCTCCGGTATATGGGGTCAGCGCCCTACTCATTTGAGCTCAAAGAATTTGGAAGGAAAAAAATATATATATATTTTGTATACAGGGTGGCCATAAATTTTGTGTGCAATTTAAAATAGTTAACTATTTTATTAATATTAAGCTGATTACTAAAAGCTAGCTGTAACTTGTATTAGTTTTTTTTTTTTTTTTTTTCTTTTTTTGCGTAACACTATTGTTCCTTAGTGTCTATGAAGGATTGATTTCAGGAACTCTCATAGGTACCAAAATCTATGGACACTCAAGTCCCAGATATAAATTAGTGTAGTATTTGCATGTAACCTATTCACATCCTATATACTTGAAATCATCTTTGGATTACTTACGATGCTGAATGCAATGCAAATGCTATGTAAATAGCAGTTATACTGTATTGTTTAGGCATAATGACAAGAAAAAGTCTAGATGTTCAGTACAGATGCAACCATCAATATTTTTAAAAAATATTTTTGAACTATGACTAGCTGAATCCACGGATGCAAAACCCCAATTAAAGGCAGCAACTGTATATTTAAAATTTTAAGTTTGTTCAAAATTTGAATAGTACAAAAAAGTGCAAATTAGATGATTAACTTCATTCATAAGTTATGAAGTTGCCTCATTCAACCAGGAGGCAAACATAATTCATGTTTGATATTTTTTCTTCCAGTATGCATTTCTATGTAATAGATAATCTTAAATTCAGGTAGGTTTTACTTTCCATAACATTATAGCATGGGCATTTTCCTTTGCTGTTACTTATCCTTTGTAAAAATCATTTTGCATCTACAATATTAACACGGGGTTCTTCAAGCAAATAATTGTTCTCAATAAGCATCATGACCCATTTTAAAGTAAGGGTCCAGTAGCTTATTGCAAAACAGGTACCCAATATCTGTGACCCCCATTCACCCTCAGGTCTATAACTCCCAGCAGAGTGCCAAGCATGCAAAGGACAGTCAGTATGCAGTTGTTAGGTTTAAAGTAGATCAGGCTAACAGCAGAGGTCTGGCTCTTTGGAATAGTGTAAGATTGATGACATATCTTTAAAAAATAACAAATGGCCTGGCTCAGCTCTTAAATATGGTATAATTCTCCTAAAACAGTTGTGTCTGATATTCATGGTATTGCACCAGGCTAAATATATCAGAACAGGATTCTAAGTGTTAGTGAACATGATTTGACTGGCAGTATTAATAAGCTATAGCATAATGGGTTGTTTCTCTGGGAATACCAAGTCATCTTTAAAACCTAGTTAGTGTTACCACGAGGTGGTTGGGCACTAGTCCATTTTATTCACTTTCTACAATGTTTGTGGTAAGGTCTAATAAGGTAATTCTATCTTAGGAAAAATTCCTTTCTATGCGAGGGCACATTCTCCCAGGTAGGAAAGGCTCCTCTAGTGGACTAAACTTTATGGAGCATTCATTTCACCTAGTGAGTTTAATAGCAATGCAAATCCTAAGGTCCTATTCCCAGAGATTCAGAGTTAGTCACTCTCAGGTGGAGATTAGCATGCTGTGGGTGTAACCAATGTCCCAGAGGAAGACTACAGTAAGAATTGTCAGGGATGTGTCTTTATTTTTAATTTGTGCTATGTTTAGTATGTAGAATAAGAATATCTCTGATTGTAGAAAGTGTAGAAAGTTAGTTCATTTCCTATTCCCTTTCTTTCATTGCAGCTTGACCTGGTTTGCCTTTGTTATACATGTGTACCATATATACTCAAGTATAAGCCGAGTTTTTTTCAGCACAAAATTTGTGCCAAAAAACCCGAACTCGGCTTATACTCGGGTCATACAGGTTATTTGATTCTGTGCGCGCGCACCTAATCAAATGCACGTAGTCTCCAGTTATCTTCTGCCGTCTACTTGAGGGGGCGGTGCTTCAGCTCAGTCCACAAGTCAAGGCTGAGCTGAAGAGGTAGGCGGCTGAACTGAACTGTATTCCACTGAACTATTTAACCCACAATATTTAATGGCACATTTAATTAAGTGAAAACCTCGTTTAACCAGTTTTGAAGGATTTTAACCTTTGTGATTTAGCTTGATTACCTGTTAAACTTTTCTACACTTTATTTAAAGTTCTAAAGTTGTTGCTAGCTTACAGTTTTCCTTTAGCAATAAATATTGAAAAACATTTAACCTACTGATTCCTCAATTATTGTAATTGTTTTGGGTATATATTTTTATTTTTGAAATTTACCAGTGGCTGCTGCATTTTCCACCTCGGCTTATACTCGTGTCACTAAGTTTTCCCAGTTTTTAGGGTAAAATTAAGGGGGTCGGCTTATACTCGTGTATATACGGTACTTTCCTTGGATTACTTGGGTTCTGCTTCAGCAACTGAGCTCAGTCATTTTTAATACTTGTCCAGTCAAGCTTACTTAAAAGAGAATAGTTATGGCCAAAATGCCCAAGAAGTGTATGGTGGGTTTTTGTTTTTGTTTTCCTGCTGTCTTTGGGTGATGACACAGGCAGCTCAGTGTACAGATATCACTACACGTATGTTTACATTTTGAAGGCACTGGCTTGCTACGGCTAGCCCGTGTTGTTAAGTCACCACAGAATGCCACGTGCTGTTAGTAGCAACAGAGCTTGGTACACTGTATACTCAAAGAAGTTTCACTAGAAACAGGGTATTGATTAAGACTGTGTTGGGCTGGAAATAATGGAAAAATCAACAAATAAAATCTTATAGGGATTTCCTTGTTTTGCTCAACAAAATTTCGGAATACCCAGTAAGGGAGCTGGATGATGATACCAGATAAATCACTCTGTCGTCTGTTCTCGCCGTGTGTTGCCGCTTGGCTCTAACTATGATAGTTGCCTCCAGACCTCCGCTGTGTGCCTCGGAAGAAGAGAAGAGTGATGGACTAAACTCCAGAGGGGTGTGTAGCTGTCAGTACGTGTTGAATGCCTTTATGAGAAGTCCTACCTGGCCACTTCTGCTTTCAGAATCATTGCCCTAACTTCATCACCTGCCTATCCTACTCCGTCGGAGGGAGAGACAGAAAAGGGTACTAAGAACAGGAGGCCAGTCATACTGCCACACTCAGATAGTCTCACAGTTGATCCAGTCTGATGACACTAGGACATCACCTGCCATAATGTCTGCCCTGGTATTGTGGCCTCTCTTCAAAGACTTAGGGATTTTCTAGGAGATTACACTAGGGAACATCCCCTCAGCTGGTGGTGATTGAGAGCAATCCAGTAGAGATGTGCCTCACTTGGAAAATATAATATTAGAATTCAGTCTTTACGAATACTGATCATTAAATTTCTCTCAAATAAGAAAGCTCCCCCAGATATTTTCAAAATGCACTTGAGTTTTAAGAAGAAAGATTTATTCATAATTTTGCTGGACTAAATGTTGTTGCATGAAGCAAAATAAACTTGTAATTTTAGCAATTTACCTTATAAAATCTTGATAACTCAGTGACACACACATCTACCCCCCTCCATCCAGCTTTTCTTGTATCTTCCAAAACATGGTCCAAGTGAGCTGAGAACTTTCTTTCACAAGTTCTGTCCTGTTGGTTGGGAACATGGGTGATTGGTTTCTTAGTCCTGAAACATTGCATACTGGTAATAGACACATGATGGGAGGAGTATAAGTTTATATCTAAGGATGTGTTAATCACCAAAGCAAATGAGGAAATGCTAGACTTTTCTGTTGGTCTACATTCAAAGATAAGCGTTTGAGTGAGATTGGTTGCAGGAGGCTGTTCTGGAGTGACTCCTGCTGGGGATTGTGTGGACTCCTGGAATTTCCTATGACCACACAGCCCAGCTGGCCTACCTTATCCTCTGCTCCAGGCTCTGCTGTTATCTAAAATGTGTGCTACTCCCATGAGATATACTCAAACTCTAGCTTTCGTGGATCAGTGAGTGAGTGATCTTTGTATATTGCAAATCCAAGCACGCTGAGTTCATGGCTTTCCCATGCTTTTAGGATTAAAAAGAAACATCTTCATATGATCTGTCAGAGTCTTCAGGTTCTTACTTCCACTTCCTTCTCAGGCTTTCCTCTCAACATTCTAACACTTCCTGGTTGTAAATGAAGGTCTGGCTCTAAATTTCTCTCAGTTGTTTAAGTGTACTTTCTCGCTCATGCCTCAGGCTATCTGCCCAGACTGTTCTCTCTCTTCGTTTTCCAGGCTCATATCCCTTTTGCGTGAATAGTTCTAGTTTTGTTGAATAGTTCTAGTTTTGTTAACTTTTCTCTATGACCAATGCACAGTTAGCACTCAATATTTGTTGAATAGTTGTATGAAAGAATAAATGAATCAAATATCTCCTTCCTCTCAGCCCAGAGAAATTCTTCTTTGTAATAATAATTCAGCAACATTTGTACCATAACCCAAATGGCTTTGAAAAATGATTTTATTATATTGAATAAATATCTTTGGTCTCTATAAGTAGACTAAATCAACTATTACCTTGAAAGCAATTTCTGGAAAACTGTATCTCTCACTGTAGCTCATTACTTAGAAAAATAAATATGTTATTTCTAGGTTTCAGTTTTGTGTATGGAAAGAATAAAGAATTTTTTTTTTTTTTTTGAGACAGAGTCTCACTTTGTAGCCCCTGGTAGACTTCCGCAGCATCACCACTGACAGCAACTTCAAACTCTTGGGCTCAAATGATTCTCCTGCTTCAGTCTGCCAAATAGCTGGGACTACAGGTGTCTGCCACAATGCCTGGCTATTTTTAGAGACAAGGTCTTGCTCTGGCTCTGGCTGGTCTCAAATCTGTGAGCTCAGGCAATCCACCCACCTTGGCCTCCCAGAGTGCTAGGATTACAGATGTGAGCCTCTGTACCTGGCCTAAGGATGAAGAATTTTAGATCAATTTAATGATTTTGTTAGATTCTCATATAAATGAAAATGAGAAGCTTTAGTGAGACATGCTTACCTTCTTACAGGTATGGCGTTGTGGTAATGACAGTGTCTGTGTCCTGTCCCTGTTAAAGCAGAGTACATGAGATGTTCTAATTCTTTTCCTTCCCTTTTATTTTATCTTTCCAAAGTCTTTGCTAATTTTAAATTAGCACTAATTTTGTATTTTCAAAACACAATATATACACCAGAAGTGTTTTATTTTTTGCAGGGTATAACTGATTTTGATACACATCATAGTTGTGCTATCTTTCAGCTGGGAAGTCTGTCCAGAGGGGTTCAGGACGGTGGTGGCTGAAGATGAAGCTAAATATAATCAGGTTGATCTTGAAAGAGTGGCTCAAACTCAAGTCTAAAAATCTTCTAAGACTTATTTCAAAGCAGACTTTCAGGTTACTCTTCTAGATACAGAAAGTCTGGGAGGAGGAAACCTGCCCTCTCCACAAGTACCCCAGACGTTCTGACTCAGGTGGTCAGTGGACCATTTTGAGAAACACTTTGAGATTAGCTGATGAGAAATGTGAATATGCTTACGTATGTTAGGGGACCAGCACCTTTGGATCCCAGTACATTCTTCTCATAGCACCAGAGAACAGATTAGAAGTTTGGGAGAAATTGACATCCGATTGCCCACTAACCTTCCACGTGTACATGGGGCAAAGTTGAGTTACTGGTTTATCAGTACTGGAAATGCTAAGCTTTGCCCACCTCCTTTTGATTGTCCCCATTTGGGCCAAAATCTGACAGTTTGTGTTTATGACTCTCACTAGGGCAAATTTGTTTATTTGAGTGTCCAGTTCTCATTCCCAGTCTCCATTCTCTCACTCCTATTAATGCAGTCTTTCCCTACCTCCCTTCCTCCCTCTCTCCCTTCCCCCTTCTCTCTCTCCCTCCCTTCCTTCCTTCGTTCTCTCTCAGAGTCTTACTTCGTCTCCCTGGGTAGAGTGCTGTGGCATAACAGCTCACAGCAACCTCAAACTCTTGGGCTCAAGGTATCCTCTTGCTTCAGCCTCCCAAGTAGCTTGGGACAACAGGCACCTGCCACAATGCCCAGTTAGTTTCTTGATTTTTAGTAGAAATGGGGTCAGTCTCTGTCTTGCTCAGGCTGATCTTGAACTCCTGAGCTCAGGGGATCACCCTCCTCAGCCTCCCAGGGTGTTAGGATTACAGCTGTGGGCCACTGCACCTGGCCTTGTTTCTTTAAATTACAAACTCAAACAAATTATAACTGACACAGACATAAGTAAAAACTAAAAATCACACAAAACCCAGCTACTTCATTATATCTTTTTATTAGAGTAAATACAGAAAATTTTACTTTTATTCATCTGTTTACATATATTGATAGAGTCTTGCCCTTTCTTTCATGGAGATGTCCCATTGAGTTCCTTAAGGAATCAAAGGTAAAGAAACAACTCTATCTTGTCTTGGAAATGTTTGTTTCTATTTAATGATGGCTTCCTAAAGTTGGGATTACGTTATAATGTATATAATGTTGATATTACTTGACTGAAGATTAAACCCCACTGACGCCCTAGAGTAAAAGTCTTAATTCTTAGCAAACAGAAATAGGTGGTGGTTGCTAGTATATATATATATATTTTTTTTTTTTCTTTTTCTTTTTTTTTTTTTTTAAGACAGAGCCCTTGGTAGAGTGCTGTGGCGTCACAGCTCACAGCAACCTCCAGCTCTTGGGCTTAGGCGATTCTCTTGCCTCAGCTTCCCAAGTAGCTGGGAGTACAGGCACCCGCCACAACACCCAGCTATTTTTTTGTTGCAGTTTGGCCGGGGCCAGGTTCGAACCCACCACCCTCGGTATATGGGGCCAGCACCCTACCCACCGAGCCACAGGCTCTGCCCTGCTAGAGTCTATTTTTAAAAGAAAATCTCTAAATTCTTTTTTTTTTAGTTTTAATGGTCATGTTTTTTTTCATCTTATTTGCCTTTTTTCCCACGGAAGTTCTGACTTTCACAGAACCATTCGGTTTTGCTTCTGAACATCTACGTGGAGAGAAATGGACTCATCTATGCTTGTGTCCTTCATGAACACATCACTGCTGACTCAGGAAGAAAACTGAAAACAGATTTTCTTGTCCTTGTCAGAAATCATTATACTTTTTTTGCCACTTGAACCCCAAAACAGTTTGCCAGTGAGGCAGAATTAATGTGCTTCTAAAAAAATCTCGTTCTGTCTAGTTGAGAAATAATCCTGGCCATTTATTGAAAAACCAGCCTTTTGCTTTTGTACACATAAATTCAGGTTTAGGTTTGCCAAAAGGAAATATTGAAAGAACAATAAGCACCTTCTTTATGAAGAAGATTAAATAAATTCATCTCTAGTGTCAGGCTATTCTAAATCTGTTTGAATTTAATACTCTACCGTGGTGCCTTCTAATCCTCTGTCTGTACACTATTTAACCAAGAGGTAGTAACAGAGACCCAAAGCTCAAAGACTGTGAAATTTCTTAGTAACTTAAGATTGATAATTATGCTCTAAATAAGATTTTGGTGCTCTGGGAGGCTGAGGCAGGTGGATTGCATGAGCTCAGGAGTTCGAGACCAGCCTGAGAGAAAGCAAGACCCCATCTCTAAAAGTAGTCTTGGCTACTCAGGATACTGAGACAAGAGGATGGCTTGAACCCAAGAGTTTGAAGTTGCTGTGAACTATGACAATACGGCACTCTACCAAGGGCGGCAGTGTGAGACTCTGTCTCAAAAAAAAAAAGAAAGAAAGAAAGAAAAAAGAAACGAAAAATTGGGGGTGCTTACAAAAATTAACAAACTTTCTTTACCAATTCTGAATGCTTTCCTGCTCATTCTTCTAAATGATATATATGCCTATGCATATTTAGCTGTATTTACCTGAAAAGTTATTAAAAGAAGCAGAATTATTGTCCACACATTTATAGATTTATGCTCCAGTGATATCTCAGTATATTGAATTTTCCAAAGACAAAGTTAGCAGAATCTGGTAAAATTTAACTTTGTGATGGTTCTTACCCTGGCTGTTTCTCTGTCTTCCCCATTTCTCACCAGATATTGACCTTTTCAATTTGCCATCCTATTTAAAATTGTGGTGTGTTTCTCCATCCCATTTACCCCTTGCTCTGCTTTACTATTCTTTTCTTTCCAAAATATTTATTTATCATCTTCTAGCATACTATACATCCATTTTCTTGTTTATTGTCTGTTTCCAGTCTTATTACCTCCATGAGACTTTTTTGTCTCATTTACCGTATATACTCGAGTATATATGGTAATTACTGATGTATTCCTAGAGCCTAGGAGAGTGTTCCGTACACAGTGAATGCTCAATTAATACTTGCTAAATGAATAATTCGAATCATTTTAAAACTTAGCATCCCAAGAGAGTTGAAAAACTAATAATGTATGTCTACAGTTCTTCTCATTCCTTAGTCTGTGAAGGAAAAAACACGTTTGCTGGAAACTGGAGATGGATTGCTGTAGTTGGAAAAGAATATAGAAAAATGTATTTTTTTCTGTATGTCTATCTGTACCATCAAAATGCCCAACTTTTCTTTTTTAAGTCAGCTTTGGAGACTACACATTGAATATAGGGCATAAATTAATTAGATTAGGTCAATTTACTCAAGAGAACTCTTTGTCTTAATGAAGAAAGAGAAATAATCATGTTATTTTGATGTCATTTAGATAAATCCTCTGGTCATTTTATTATCATATGCAGTTATGGGTAAGAATTCTTGACCACTGTGCCCACTTATATCAGGCAAAGCTACCTTTGCCCATATTCTTTCATCCATGCTGAATCTTTTTTTTTTTTTTTTTTTTTTAATTATTTGGAATTCATTGAGGGTACAAAGAATTAGGTTATACTGATTCCATTTCTTAGATAAAGTACCTCTTATAATTGTGTCCTGCCCCCAAGAGGTGTGCCATACATCATGACCTCCCATCCTCCTCCCTTCTCCCCACTCCCTCATTCCCCTACCCCCCACCTTGTATTAGCTCATCTACTGCCTTCATATTAGAGTTGAGTACATTGGATTCTTGTTTCTTCGTTCTTTTGATGCTTTACTAAGAAGAATGTGTTCCATCTCCATCCAGTTTAATACAAAAGATTAAAGTCTCCATCTTTTTAACGGCTGAATAGTATTCCATGGTAGACATATACCACAGCTTGTTAATCCATTCCTAGCTTGGTGGGCATTTAGGCTGTCTCCACATTTTGGTGATTGTAAATTGAGCTGCAACAATCTAGTGCAAATGTCCTTATGATAAAAGAGTTTCTTTTCTTCCTGATAGATGCCTAGTAATGGGACTGCAAGATCCAATGCTGACCCTTTACAGAGGATTTTATAAACTAACACACCTCAGAGTGGATCTAGTCAAAGAATTGGTAACAAGGGAAAAGACTTAACTCTGAAAATAGTTTTAGCTGCTCTTAATATTTATTTACCCTTTGTGGCTGCTGCCCACCGAGGATGGCCCCACAGATCTCTGCTCCTGGATTTTCAGAGTGAGTAAAGCTCTGGGCCAGCTAAAATGCCAGGTTTAGCTCTTGCTTGGTTCTCTGACCCAAACAGCCAAGGAAGCCAACAGAGGGTATAGATGAGATAAGAAACCTCCTAAAGCCCCTTTCATAATTTCACTTTTGACTTGTGTGCAGAGAATCCCTTGGAAATGCCTGTGTTCATGCAAAGATCTATGGGAGATCATGGGCAAAGCGTGAAAGTTAAACTGATTACCTAAGATAAACAGCTATTGTTGGCCTAAAGTGAAAGGTGTACTTCAGGTCAAATACTGATCACTGGTCAGTCAGGTTTGCCTGAGGGCAGTTTCTTGGCCAATAGTTGGTGTGGAATATCTGATGATAATGTCATGTCTTTTTTTAGAGACAAAGTCGCACTTTATTGCCCTCGGTAGAGAGCTGTGGTGTAACACAGCTCACAGCAACCTCCAACTCCTGGGCTTAGGCGATTGATTCTCTTGCCTCAGCCTCCCAAGTAGTAGGGACTACAGGCACCACCACAACGCCCAGCTATTTTTTTGTTGCAGTTGGGTCGGGGTCAAGTTCAAACCCGCCACCCTTGGTATACAGGGCCGGCACCCTACCCTCTGAGCCACAGGTGCCACCCGATAATGTCATGTCTTTATTTCGCAGATTTGTACCCTTTGAAAGGCTGCTGACATCAAAGAAACGATGCCAATTTTACAAATCTGTGTTAGGTCAGACTATAACCTGTGTGTTTGTTATCTCTTACTTCCAAGGCAGGAAATGACTTTGCAATACAGAAGTATTATCTCTGCCCACGTGGCTGCATGCCCAACCTGCTCTGGGCAGTTTCTGAGTTAGTGCCCAACACCAACTCAGAAACTGACCTGCTGTAAACATTTTTAACTGTAAACAGAGTAAGGGGGCCTACAATAATGTCTTGATTGCAAATAGTGTTACAAGTGTGAAAGGGATCTTTTTCCTCCTCTATAAACAGATAAGAAGAAAAAGGTAACTACCCATGATATTTTCTGTTTTCATTTTCTTTTATTATTATTTTTTATTGTTAAATCATAGCTGTGTACATTAGTGCACTAAGGAGTACAATGTGCTGGTTTCATATACAATCTGAAACCATTCTCATCAAACTGTTCAATGTAGCCTTCACGGCATTTTCTTAGTTATTGTATGTAGGCATTTGTATTCTGCCTTTAGTAAGTTTCACCTGTACCCATTCTAAGATGCACCATAGGTATGGCCCAACCATTACCCTCCCTGCACCCTAACCTCCCCCCTCCCTTCCCCTTCCTTGGCCCTTTCCTCATACTCTTGTGCTATAGTTGGGTTATAGCCTTCATGTCAAAGCTATAATTTAGCTTCATAGTAGGGCTGAGTACATTGGATACTTTTTCTTCCATTCCTGAGATACTTTGCTAAGAAGAATATGTTCCAGCTCCATCCATGTAAACA
>CAUYPK010078538.1:0-34853 GCA_963574355.1 Loris lydekkerianus | reverse complement strand
AAACATCCTTTCACTGTAACAAGGATTTTTGTTTTTGTTTGCCAAAATTGGAAATTGTTGGTTGCGTTTTTTTTTTTTTTTTTTTTTTTTTTTTGCTTTTTTTTATTGAGATGGAGTCTTTGTCAATCAGCGCACAGCAACATCAAACTCCTGGGTTTAAACAATCCTTCCTCAGCCTCCTAAGTAGCTGGCACCATAGGCGTCCACCACAATGCCTGGCTGATTACTCTGTTTTTAGTAGAGGTAGGGTCTTGCTCAGGCTGGTCCAAACTCCCGAGTCCCAGCGATCCTCCTGCCTTGGCCTCCCAGAGTATCAGGACTATACAGATGTGAGCCATTGTGCCCCATCCTTTCTATAGTGTTTCAACATTGGAGAGAAAGCTACTCCAAATGCCAAACTGGATAAAAGTGCTACAAGTAGTTCAAGTTGCCATCAACAAAGAATCCTCTAAAATTTTGCTGCACCCTAGTGTATCAAATATGCTATATGCTCCTATTTTAATGAATAGATCAAATGTAATTTTATTACAGTTAAAGATGCGTGTCAGTATGTTGAGCTCCTAGAGCAGTGGTTCTCAGCCTTCCTAATGCTGCGACCGTTTAATATAGTTCCTGTAGGTCGTGACCGTCAGTTGAGAATCGCTGTCAGAGAGAGTTAGCAGTAGAGCACATAACAGCAAGTGGATGCTAAACAAAGATTGAGAGTTTACTGGAATGTACAGAACTCTGCCTTCTGACTCTGAGAACATGTTCCCGGCAGGAAATAGTTTTTAACTGGAGCTGAGTCAGAGTGTGAAAGGGTAACAAGTGAAAAGCTCCGTTGCCTGCAGAATGTTACCTGCAGTGTAAGCTTTCCAAGGCATGTTGCTTAAATCTAGTGTTTACCTTTTAATCCCTGCAGATGCCAGCACAATTGTAGTATTTTGAAGTGTGCTTGATTGCTTGAAAAAGGTTGTAGAAGACAGAGGTCATTGTAAAATGTTAGGGATTTAAGAAAGTGATTCAGACTTCCAGTCCTCAGAACTCGGTGTCTGACCGAGTCTCCTAAACCCCGTTCAGTTTCTCTAATTCACCTGTAGTTTTTCAGTGGGAGAAGGGACCAATGACCTTGGAGAATGTGAGAGATCCAAAAGTAAAAGGGGGTTTATTTCTCTCTCTCTAATTCTACCTATGACATGGCATCATGGCATCCCAGTGTCTAGAAAAATTTTCCCATGTACTGGACGAGGAGTTAGACTTCTTTTAAAAAGAGCCAAGTTTTATATTCATTTAGAAGTATTTGTGCCTATAACGTGGTAGCAATGGCACACAGACCATTGTTTATCGAACCGTGTCTAACCCCCTCATTTTGTGTGTGAAATGCACCCTCACTGCGTCTTTCCTTGTTCCATTGCTTACACCTGACTCATTGGGCCCTCCTTGGACCATCTGCTCAGTCGGTCTTGAAGAATCTTCTTTCTCTTAACCACCTGGCCAGAATGTGCTAGTCCTTTAAGTCTCAGTTTAGATGTTATTTCTTCTTGTAATGATTCCCTGAGCAGTGGTTTCCATTCCCAACCCCAAGTTAAGTGTCACTGCTCCCAAATCATTCTGCTGCACTTAGCCGACTGGTTTTCATGAGGGCTCATGTAGACTAAGTTGTGCAAAAGCAAGATTGGTCTCTTTCTTGTTCATTGTTCTAGCTCTTGGTGCCCAATTTAGTATATAGAACGTAACGATTGTGCAATTGCAACAAAAGATTTTTTTTTTTTTTTAATTTGGAAATCAACTGTTTTGTTAGGTAATTTCCCCCATTTTCTGGTCATCAGCTGAAGAACTGAAGTCCTCTTTCTTGTCTACCTCTCCTTCATCCATTCATTTAGTTGTCTACCACATTTTGACAGCTTTCCTCCGCAGTGTGTCTCCAAAAGTTCATCTTGTTCTCATTGTTCTAATTTAGTTTCTTGCTTTTGTTACTTGCTGGTGAAATAAATTTGAGAAATGATAAACAGCTAGTGGTTCAATTACCACAGGACTTGACAAACCCTTTATTGAGGGAACATTGTAAATTTCTACAGGAGGAATGTAGAACAGAACATTTTTTATGTTTGCTTGATCCCAGAACATTTTTTGCATCTCAGAGCCTCTTACAAGGTTAATGATCTGTAGAACTCATTTGGGGGAATCCTGGCAGCCATCCTGGAGCAGTCCCCCTCTGATCACAGGTGGAGGATCATTTGGCTTTAACTTAGTGATAAACGTCAGCTATAGGCTGCAGACACGTGGAAGGGAAGCGTGCCAGTCCCTGACACCACCTGAGCTCTGACTTTCCACTCTTTGGCAGCTCACACCAGTTCACCTGGTTTAGATTTTGAGGCCCTGAGTAGGGAAGTATGTCCCTTAGTCACCTGGTAAGGACACTGTTGTTCCTTCCCACAGTATTGTGGATTGCCTGCTTTTCTTGAAAATTTAAAGAATGTTCAGCTGCCGTGTGTTCAGGCACCCTCAGAAAGAATACCATGGTACTCTTTTTTAATGCCTGCCTACACTAACGGTTTGAATCAGCAGTTGGTTGCAAAGGTTTGAAAAGGCAGCCTCCTAGAAGCTGGGTGGCTGGCTTACGGCGTTCTATTTCCCAAATTTATAACTTGACTAGGTTTGGATGACAAAGGTGCGATATATATGTTCATTTGCTAAAGGGAAGGTACGTAGGTAGCAAAAACAATGGAAGGATAATCATGATTTTTCATAGTATCTAAAAACTGAGTAAAACAAATCAGAAATATCAATATTTTGGTTAAAAAGAGGGCAGAGCAGAAAGATGTAACATGTTAGATTGTTTTTGCTCTTTCTTTGAATGTAAATAGGGATCCTGTTCAGGAAATCTATGTTGTTGACATGCTGATAATCCTATTAGAATACTTTTCCAGTTGCCAGGGCCCACATTTTGGAGTCTTCCTTCCCAACTCTATTTTTCCTTCATCCCACATTTGAACTATCTGCAAATCCTATTCCACCCAACGGAAAAATAGGTCTATAGTCTCATCCTTCTTACCACCTACCCAGTTGCCATCTTGGCATCATTTGTTGCCGGAATTACCACAATAGCCTTTTTGCTTCCCCCTTGCCTCCTTAATAGTTTATTCATCACACGACAACAGAACTCATCCTTTGGAAGGTGAATCAGATGATGTCCTTTCTCTGCATTCTTGCAATTGTGCCACTTCTCATTCAGAATGAAATTCATAGCTCTTAACCCAGCCAGTGAGCTCAGTCATCTATCCACCTGTGATATCTTTGAGCTCATGTTCTGACAGTCTCCCTATTACTCACTGTAGTCATATCTGCTCCTGGCTTTTGTTTGAACATAAACACCTCCTTACTGTTTCCTTTGCCTGGAATGTATTATACTTTTTTGAATATCCACGTGGTTGATTTGTTCATTTCCCTGCAGCCTCTGTTCCAGTTTTCCTCCTCAAAAGGATCTTCTCCATTTTACTTTAGTTAAAGCAATTTGCAGACACTTACCCTCCTCTCTTCTTTACCCAACCGTGTATTTCTGTATGGTTCACATTACCACCTTGACATGTGCTGTTTTGTCATTGTCTACCTTCTCCAACCAGAATGTAAGCTCAAAAAAGGGAAGACTTTGTGGGCGCCACCTGTGGCTCAAAGGAGTAGGGCACCAGCCCCATATGCCAGAGGTGGTGGGTTCAAACCTAGCCCTGGCCAAAAACTGCAAAAAAAAAAAAAAAATAATAATAATAAATAAATAACATAAATAAATAAATAAATAAA
Source organism: Loris lydekkerianus (assembly GCA_963574355.1). Lineage (NCBI taxonomy): Eukaryota > Metazoa > Chordata > Mammalia > Primates > Lorisidae > Loris > Loris lydekkerianus. The sequence goes on along the minus strand of CAUYPK010078538.1, from coordinate 31,076 downwards.
GGGAATACTTTATCTTATTAATTGCTACAGAACCGTGCTGCTGGAGAGTTCCTGGCATCAGATGTTTGCCAAGTAAGTAAAGATGGGAGGCTGTGTGAGTAGGGCTTCTTGTGTGTTATGGCATTCAGTATTTACTAAGAAATGGTGAGCTGCTTTCCAAAAATCCCTGTCATTGCTACATGTGTGTGCTAAAATTGGTAAGCTTTCTAATTATAAATATATAAATAAACATCTTCTTAATTGCTGCTCTCCTATTTCTGTTCTTCTTTCTGTAGCAGGAGGACAAGCAAATATTTAAAACTATTCAAAGGATGGGAAAGGTCTAAGAAATGGGAAGCAGAAAAATCCATTCAAATAAAACTCTTGAATCCGCTCAGATTTTAGAGACTGTGACTGAGTGACACTTTCTGACATCAAACTATCTTAGATTCCCAGAACGTTTCTATCAATGTATCATTTTTAATGATAAAGAACTTAGCATTTAACCACCAAAGATGGTATTTTGCCTTGATAAAACATATATGAAAAAAATCTTGGAAAGATGGGATGACTGAAAATTAATTGCCCGTTTAAACATTTATACACAGAGTGTTTTGACACGGAGAATTGGAAGCATGTTCTATGTTCTGCCGCAAATAAGTTTGCTGAGTGACAGGAGTCAGTCATATAACTCAAGATTGTTTAGTAAGAGAAAGAGGTAGAATTTTAAGACAATGAACTTGATAGTGTGTTCCTTAGCAGTTAGTTTGCTTGTGTAATATGTCATATCACCAAACGAATTTGGGGAGGATTTAGTGCAAAAAGTATTAATATTTCACATTTAAACCATGATTTTTGTACCTTAATATTGACTATTTAACAAATTATATTCCCCTAATACTGATAAAATTGTGTATCTCTCTGTTCTATAGAGTGAAACAGACCTCACATAACCTAAATCAGTAGTTACAAAGCTAAACTAGTTTATGATAATAGGCCAGAGGTAGAGTAATTAAAAGTATGACCAATTCAGGACAATATTCTAGATATCTCAAAAGAGTTACTATGTATTACCAAAAGTTTTGCTGGAAATCCACTAAGGTATATGTGTCTATGGGTAGATTTGTCAAGTGTCACGTAGTAGGTAAACAGCTAGTGATTTGGTTGTTTCAGTGTGCTAATATAGAACTCTAATAATCCTTTATAGTTCCCCTGTATTTCTATAGATTAGTACTTAATGACAGGAAAAGGAATTCAAGCTGATAGTCTTTCCCTCAAGAATCAAGCAAAGACCTTATGCTTTTGCATGGGGACTATCCTGAGAGTAACCTAACCATTCTCTCTCAGACTAAGCGTAGAGATGCTTTTGTCAACTAGCCTTACATTTTGCTTTCTTGAGACTGGGCATGGTGCCTCATGCTACAATCCTAGCACACTCTGGGAAGTCGAGACTGGTGGATCGCCAGAGCTCTCAGGTTTGAGACCAGCCTGAGAAAAGAGCGAGACGCCGTCTCTAAAAATAGCCCGGCATTGTGGTGGGCACCTGTAGTCCCAGCTACTCAGGAGGCTGAGGCAAGAGAATCGCTTGAGCCCACGAGTTGGAGGTTGTTGTGAGCTATGATGCCATGGTACTCTACCAAGGGTGACAAAGTGAGACTCTGTTTCAACAACAACAAAAAAGTTTGCTTTCTCCTCTTTTGTTTGAGTTATGCTAAAGCCTTCTCCCAGGAAATCTTTTTAATCCTCTTTTATACAATCCAAATTGATCACTTTATTCCCAGGAATGCATCCATTTCCAACAACAACAACAACAACAACAAATTAACATGAAAACAAACATGACAGAGGGACAAAATTTCAAGCAGAATCAGAGGAAGGACAAGTGGAGAAGGAATTCCTCTTCTAATAAGGAGAGCACCACAGGGGGAGGATTTTATTTTTTAATTCTATGCAGGGATAGTTTTTTATTTGTTCATTTAGTTTTCTTCTTAATAGTAATACTTTTATACTTAGACCTTAGATTTATATCAGTATCCTAGATTTTTATAGAACTCTCAATGGTATTAAACGTATAGTATTTCACATATAAATAAGGCATAGATGAATTAAGGTTTATGTATGATAAACACAACATATACCTAATACATAAAAAATGCATATGTACCCTTAATTCATGTATGTTTTATTTTGTCCTTTTATGAAGTATTTTAACTGCAATTCTGTATACTCACATTTTATATATAAATTATTATAGTTATCTAAGTGGTTGATGCAGAATGGAATACAGATTTCCCAAACCACAAGCAGAACTGGTAGAAAAGAGTATAATGTCTCTCTCTACTCAAAAGTAAGGGTTAATCTACTTCTGGCAAGTTAAAAGCCAGGACATTTTCTTATCTGAGTTGTTATATCTATTAAAAAATAATTTGCGATATAATTAAATTTGTCATAGTTGGTGCATGGCAATACTGTAAAAATAGTTTTGTTTTGTTTTTTTAAAGAATTTCTGAACTATGTTTTGATTAGATTAATAAACATGTCTGGCATATTGCCATTTAGAAAAGTTATTTTATTTCCCTAAAATTGCCCCATTTTGAGCTTGTTTTCTCAATAAGTTTTCAGTGTTCTTTATTTCTATAGTTAGATAGAATCTGGTGATTGATTCTTTTAGACATGGATTCCACCAATGTCAGGAAGTATGATCTTGGATATATTTTTCTTTAAAAATATTTCCAGCTGTTTTCCCCTGGATTTTAGAAACTTGGACCCTTTAACATGGAAGTGAATTCTCATCTTTTGCATAAGCTTGCCTTCACATGAATAGAGCTATTATTTATAAACTAGTTAGCTGTCCTGCTTGTTGCAAAAGTGTAAGGAGCCGTGCGTGGTGACTCTGCTGCTCTGCCTTGAGCTTGTTGCTGTGTTTCCTGAGAGTTCTGCTACTGGCTGAGTCATATGTGCCTCTGAGGTTTCCATCCATTTTTTCTTTTAGTAATAGTCCTTTTACTTATCCTGAATCTTATTGAGATGTATAAATATTAATTTCTAAGAAAACCAACTTGATGATGTAATGTTGGGGGAAACTCTTTATATAGGTTTAAGAGGAAGGTTGGTTATAATTTAGAAATAACATGTGGTCAGTAGCCATCTCCTATCTTCTTACTTATGTCCTCAAACTCAGGAAAAGATGGATATGGATGCAGAAAACTGCAGTTGGCATTCAACCTCTTGCCTGCATCTGGGAGAAGTTTTCAGTACTGCAAACAGAACTAGAGGAAACTCATCATCCATCTCCCAGTTCTGCTACACTTGTCTGAAGGTAGATAGGAAGACAGCCTGTCATTCCTAAGATCTGGAAACAGAACTATTTCCACAAAAAACAAAGATGCAGGTCAGATCCTGACTGTCTCCTTGCATGGCCACAAGCCTCCGACCTCGTCAGATTGCTGTGTATACTCCACGTAAATCAATAATATGGTGCTTACAGTGCCTCATGGAGTGACTGAAAAATGGTTCTGGTAAAACAGAGGGGAAAAGTGAATTTTTTAAAAAGGAATATGTTATGGAATAAATAGTATGTAAATAAAAGTACTTAAATATAAAAGTGAAGGAAATAACAAGTACTTCTTTGTCAGATGGAGATGAGGGGTGACTTTCCCCCCAATTTAATGTTGCTTTGTACTGTCAAAATTTTTACAGTAAGCACCCGTTATTTGTAATGTGGTGACTTTGAGTACGTATCAAGATCTATTTAAACAAAAGAATGGGTGGAAGATATAAAGATACCCCATTTTCAGCCACTATAATTTCATACAAAATTCTCAACAGCCCCGTGCAGTAGACTTTTACTGATGCTATGTGATTAGGGAGTGGTCAAACTAGGGTCATCATGCAGTCTGTCCAACTCTAAACCCCATTTTTTTTTTTTGCAGTTTTTGGCTGGGGCTGGGTTTGAACCCGCCACCTCCAGCATATGGGGGCCAGTGCCCTACTCCTTTGAGCTACAGGCACCGCCCAACCCTATGTTTTTTTTACCCTTTTATACCAGAAAATCATCCTGATGGAAAGCCGCAACATATACTACATAAGTATGAGAAAACTATTTTTAAGTACAAAGCTTACAGACATTTTGAAGTTAAGTAGCAAACTTTCTATCTTTTTTAATTTACACGGACCTTTTAATGTGTTTTTTTATAAGTAAAGCAATATATGGAGAAAAATAATGTATTATATATTTTCCATCAAGAGATTGTTTATCGTTACAGAGCATGATCTTCCTAGTTGTGTTGCGTGTGTGTACATTTATACTTGTATATTCAAAGGTTTTTACAGGTTAATCTGAAATACTTACTTCAAAACTTTTTAATTTAATGCCAGTAATGATAGGAAGAGAAAATATTTTTGAGCAACACTGGTTTTAGTGTCTGTCATTCAGTGATGTACATTCAGAAAGCCGAAACCCATTCTAATATAAGCAGTAAGTTACTAAATAAAAATAATACATTATAAAGATAACTGGAGGTGCAAAAGGGAGAAAGGGCTGCTGTCCAAAAATCAGAAAGCTGTTACCACCCAGGGCTGGAGGCCATGAAATTACATTTGATGCCGCTGAGTTGCAGGAGGGGCTGGTGCCTCTCAGAACACCATAGTGCCACTGTCGCTGAGTGGTCCCCCAGGAGCCAACACTACGAATGACTAGGCTGGTAGATGTCATACTCACCTGCTATGGTCTCAATATCCTCTACCTCTGTTGCCTTTGCTAGAAGCAGAAAAAAAATAGATTTCCATTTTTCCTCCTTCAAATCTCTAGTGAGGGCTCCCTTTGGCATAACCTGACAAGTAGCCGTCTGGCTAAGGATCAAGAAAAATGTAGTTTAGATTCTTTCCACCTCCTGTGAATCAGAATGGTGGGGAGGGAGCTGGAAGCTAAGAGACAGGCTGCACGTTCATTCATTTAATCATTTTATTCATTTTCTTCTTTCATACTGCTTGTATTAATAACCTAGAAGTCTATAATCCACAATAATGGTAATTCATTCGCTTAAAAACATGTGCTGTAATTTATTTAAAGCAAAACCTTGTTAGGAAGTGAAGAGTTGGAGAAATCAGATGATACCAAGAAAGATACTTGAAGCATTTCATACATAGTTTATAAGAAGAATGCAATACAAATATTGCAATTCTTATAAATTATAGAGAATGCAATACTAATATTAAGAATGCAGTACAAATTATAGAGATTTGTAAGTTTTAGAAATAATATGAAAGTTCGTTCCAAATAAATCGATTTGTATGGTAGAATTGGTGTAACTGATTAGTTAGAATGCTATTGTATTCATTAGGGAAATGAATACAATATGGTAGAATTGGTGTAACTGATTAGTTCGAATGCTATTGTATTCATTAGGGAAAATAATTTTAGTAGTCTTCTTAAGATTATTAGTAATAACTTCTTTAAAATATTTGCTATTTGAAAAGATGGTTTCAGCCTGATTATTATTATTATTATTGTTTTTTTGCAGTTTTTGGCTGGGGCTGGGTTTGAACCCGCCACCTCTGGCATATGGGACTGGCGCCCTACCCCTTTGAGCCACAGGCGCCACCCTCAGCCAGATTATTTTAATGGCTGTACAGTTCACAAGTTTAAGTAGGAGAGAAGAAGTGGGTGATCTCAGAGGAGTTAGTCCAGCATTTCCGCCCTCTCTTTGACTCACTACTCCTATTCACATAGATAAACACTACCCCCCTCACTCATTCAGATCATGGGTGAATGCCAATTCTGTTTTTACCTTAACCATTGTTCTTGGTAAAATCTAACATTTCATTTGAGTAATGCATACCTGGTATAAGAGACTCAGTGTTTCCTGTAATGTAGAGTCTTTGTCATGGTTGTATAAAGGATTATTTTAGATACAACTGCAATGTGGGTAGATAGTACATTTCATGAGTTATTTGCTTTTCAGTTCTACTCTTTAATTTTTCTGATTAAGATAAGGGGAACAGAAATAAATTTGGAGCTCTCCTACCTTTAGTATCCCTCTTTTGTAGTAGAGCAGGTCTCAGGCTTTAGCGTATTGGTTGGGAAATAGGATTTTGCAAGACTTTGATAGCATGGCGTAGTTTCTCAATGACTTTACTTTTCTGGTCACGTTGCCCTTCTGTACACACAGTAAATGTTGCTGAGTTTCCATTTAAGTAATTATATAAAGTTTTAAAAATAAATCCAATTGAAGAAAATTTTAATTTAGAGAAAAACATTAGATGTACCATAGAGGTTAGTCTGTAACATGGTGGACTCACCAAAGTGATTGTTATGTGAATAATTGAAATTCTGGTAAAAATGATATAGCACTTTTGCATTTAATTTTCCTCCCTTCTTTCTAGTTATTTTTACATGGAGATATCAAACATAGAATGATAAATGATATATTTATTTGGAAAAGCTAGATTAATAGACCAAGGTCAGACAAGTTAAGTTTGCCAACTCATCCTAGAAAAAGTGGTGGTCGGTCACCTTTGAAGTACTCCCCTTGGGAAGCTATACCCCAGTGATACCAATGCCTTGTACACCCTTCTGGAATGGCCATCAGAGCTGTTGTTGTACGAGGTCTGACAATTAAGTTTGCAAACTCATAGAAAAAGTGCTACATACTTCACTGCTGAGTATCACTCTGGTCACCAAATGGCCAATGGCAGAACTTTGAAGCTAACCATAGTGATATTCAGGAACGAGGTATATAGCACTTTTTCTAGGATGAATTCACAAACTTAATTCTCAGAACTTGTGATGATTTTTATCTCCTTTTTTTTTACTCCTAAATAATCTATATTAAAGTTTGGGCTAAAATGAGTAAATGAGAAGGATAATGATGATGATGATTTTTTAAACCATAATTTCTACTAAATAACCTTGTAGCAAATTTTAGTGAATACTGGCCAGTTGGTTCAATGGCCAATGCACAAAGACAGATGTCAGTCAAAATGTCAATGTATGAGTTTATAGTATCTTGTCTTATTTTGAAAATGGCTTATTATTATTTATCTTCAGTGCATCAAAATATAGATAGTGTTCAAAGATTATAAATAGTGCTTGGCTTGGGAATAAAAGGCATGCTAAAGGAAGGGAGAGGATAAGTGTTTCCTTTGCCACCTCCCTGCTGAACTTCTCTGCTTTGAGTGCTGCCCATATAAAGGTATGGTTGGCCTCACTAAGCAAGCATTATTCCCAATCTTGGCTCTTACACATATCTTTAATCTTGGGTAGAAAATATGGTAAAGGTGTTATTGTTGTTGACATATGCTTAATCCCAGAATTTCTGAATCAATTTTGAATATCAGAAAGATTAGAAATTGAACTACTGTTCGGTTGTGAAGATTTGTTGGAATTGTATTCTTCTCATCAGGGATGCCTTATACAATGTTGTGATCTGCTAGGTCCAGTTTTAATTTTAGTTGATACTTTTAGTTTTGTTGTTTTGTTTTGTTTTGTTTTTTGAGACAGAGTCCCAAGCTGTTGCCCTAGGTAGAGAGCTGAGGGATCACAGCTCACAGCAACCTCAAACTCTTGGGCTTAAGCGATTCTCTTGCCCAGCTACTTTTGGTTGCAGTTGTCGTTGTTTAGCAGTCCTGGGCCAGGTTTGAACCCGCCACCCTAGGTGTATGTGGCTGGCGCCCTGCCGACTGAGCTATGGGCACCACTCACTTTTAGATTTTTTTAAAATGTTATTTTTGGTGTCCAAAGTTTCCTTTTATTCCCCATTTACTCTAATTGTTTACTTTCAACCTTCCTTGCGATTCAGTAGTCATTTATTTGAAAAGCTCTTGTAAAGTATGAACACGTTTTGTGACAGTAAAATCTATACTCAGATTATACCCCAAATAAGTTTCCTCAGTTATAGTATGTGACCTATGTCTGTCTATAAACAGGGTTAAGAACAATTGCTGTTGCTGCCAATGAGGCTTTTTGAGAAGAAATCTGATAATGGTTTACAGGTAATTTAAGTTCTGGGCATCAGAATTGTTATAGTATGAACAATAGGAGTTAGAAGACTTTTAACTTACACAAAGACAGAACTGGAGATTAATATGTGATTGCTGTAAAGCTCCACTTTTTATCTATAAAATGAATATAACGATTTTTTTTTCCACCTCAGTGTGCTATTTGTGGTATTAAATGTGTTGATGAGTCATTTGGATGTGTTTCAAAAACTCTACACAAATATGGTATACTTGTTATTTGTTGCTCAGTGAATCATATATGCTTTGTACCCAAGCATATTATGATTTACTCCCAGATGAGAAGTATCTATGATAAACGTCTATCAGAAGGTAGTATTTTGTTTATATGACAGCAAATAATCTCTGGATCTAAAAGGATGTACTATTAGAATGGGAAATATTGCATTTCTGAAAGATTACTGGATTTACTATAATATTTATTTTTCATATTAAATTTCATAGTAATTTACCAAAGTATTTTGAAATATTTTCTAATTATAAAAGAAATACTGGGGAAAATGCAGAACAATAAGAAGGGAAGAAAGCATCACCCTTAATTTCATGACCAAGGCTTTGACCAAATAATATTTTGACCCAATTTCTTCATTTTGTGTACATCTGTGTCTGCATATTGTGTATTTTGTGTGGGTGTGGGTAGTTCTTATTTTAGTCTTTTTTTGATGTCAAAAAATGAAAGCCATACTATACTATATAAAGCATGTATACATTCTTTATGTAATAACTGAATTTTTCACTTATTTTTTTTTCCCCCTGAAAAGCACAACCATTTAAAATTTGCTGCTGCTTGGTGTAGGTTGTTAATGATGATATTTACTAATAATATTGCTGTGTTCACTTCATTTGGTGTCATGGGCCTCATTCTGCAGTTGCCACTAGATGTCCCTGTTCTCAGAGTGACTTTAAAAAAAAAAAAAAAAAAATGTGCCCTGTATTAATTATGTTGAAATGATGGGGAATTTTGTGGGCCTTATTAGCATTATATTAAATATACACAAATGTAATTACATAATAATTCAATGAAGTAGGCCTGTGATATTTTAAATGGTGTTTCAATAGGTCCACAAATTTAATATGCCCCTTAAAGATGGGAGTTTATGTCCTTAGAAAGTAATGCGTTTATTTAACAAGACCCACTTTCCAATTAGCAAACCAGTACGTAGATAATGTTTTCAGGTCTTGATTTTTAAATCCACACGTTATTATTTTAAGTTCATTATTATTTTTTGTATTACTCAGCTCATTGTTATCATGATTCTCTCTTTGGCATGTTATTATGGTAATGGTGTCATTCTATAGCCCATGGATGGTAATGATGGTAAAATGTTTTACTGTGAGCTGAATCATGATTTCTCTCAAAGCCAGTCTGATTTCCCGTAGGCTTCTAACCCTATACTAATTTCAATGACGAGGGCAGTTTGTTATGCAAATTTTATATCTCCATGAAGACTGACTGCTGGACTAAAAATGGCTGATCTTGTGTCGAATGAAATGAGACATATGATACAGACATTGGTTTCTCGCATGTGGGTAAGTTCTGGTCTCTGTTTATCCAAAGCTTCCCGGACATACTTAACTAATTACCATAAAACCAAATCTCATAGAGAGGAAACCAAATATTTTAGTATAAACATTCTACCACATTATGAGCTGATAAAATATTGCACCCCATTTATACCACCAGGAAAATCTTAGTATTACGAATTAAGAAGTGGTTAATAACATATGTGACTATCTACCACGTTATGAGCTGATAAAATATTGCACCCCATTTATGCTACCAGGAAAATCTTAGTATTATGAATTAAGAAGTGGTTAATAACATATGTGACTATAAAAGAATTCTGAAACTGAGGATAGAAGCTTTGCCAAGGCACCTAACTCTTTACTTCTGTGTTTTTAGGTTCATGATTTGTAGTTCGCCAACTTTCCTTTCTGAGGCTGCTGTACACAATTTCTTCTCTTTAATATATCATTTTTCATTTCTGTAAGGTACATGTTCCAAGAACAGACTAGCCCTTATGTTGGTTCGTATTAAGTTGCTGGATTACACATGCTCACAACTCTGAGGTATATCAACTTTGTACCAGCTCCTCAAGCTACATACTCATGTGTTCTGGAATAGGAGGTATCTTGGGGACTTTTTTTTTAAACATTTTAAAATGGTAGCATGTCCTGAATAAAATGGAAAATATAAAAGTTGAAAGTCCTAGAGATGGATGCAATGGGGAAAGGACAAACAGTTCTTACTTTGTAAAACTTGAGGGACTATATCTAAAAGAATGTTCCAGAATAAAAAAGCATTATAAATAATACCATTCGTGCCAAAAATGTTACTCATCTTCCCTCCCCCTTTCCGAGATTTTCAGTCAACAAGCAACCATGTTTACAGGGAAGTGGTGCAGAGGCCATCGCTGAGTGTGAAGAGGCAATGGCCTAAGTCAGTAGGTTAAAATCTGACCCTCTGGCCCATTTATTTTCCACTCTTCTGACTCTTGAAAAGCATGTTCTCCAGAGATCTATCCAAATAGTGACTGGGAGTCCTGAGGACCCACCCTATGTCCAGGACTGTGTTATGCAACATGGAAATTGTTCCCTTTCCAGCTTCTAACAGTGAGGCTCTTGGAAGTTAAGCAAAGAAACAAGATGCTTCTGTGAAGCACAGAAACTTAGCTCTGACAGCTATGATCTGTGAGTAAAGCTATTTTTTATATGTACAAACAAGCTTTTTTTAAAAATTCAAATTTTATAATGGGTATAAGCAAAAAAAAAAAAAAAAGTTCTAGGCATCAAGAATTCTTGCTGAATGGCCAATAACAATTCTCATGTGTTTCAATACAGTAAGGAGGGAGCAGTTGAGGAGGTGACCAGGTGCCAGTTAACGGACCATCTGACAGGGTGCGCTGAATTGTATGTGGGTTATTATAATATAATGTAATGAATGGCCATTTTGAAAATGAGTAAAATAAAGTTATGCTTGTTTTTTAGTTTCCGTGTACTTTAAGGAAGTTATTTAAAGGCTAAATTATGACTAATGTTTTATTTAAAAATGTCTCTGATAAAAGGCCGTTTTGTTTCTTTTTTGCGTTTCTAGCTCTTGTTTTTGTGTAGTTGATATTCTAGATAAACCCAATCTAAATATAGAAACCACTTAATCTATTAATAAGTATGATTATCTGGTCGTGGCTTTGTGTTTGATGAAGTTTGGATTTTAGCATAAATTTTCTTCCTTTGATTTTCACCATTACTCGCACTCCAGGTACTAAAGGTATCTATCTTTCCTTATCATAAATTTTTGGTTTGAAAAATAGAATGAGATCTTAAGTGTCTGCTTCTCAGTTTATAGTTACAAGGGCAAAAAATGAATTGTCATTTGAACTCCAGAGTTGAATTCAAAATTTTAGGAAATAAGCACAAATTTCATTAGCTTTTTGAGACTTCTTTGCTTTTGTTCTTGTTGGGTGGGCAGCCTTTGTTAAATATGTCTTCAAAGTTTTTCTTTGGTTGTAGAATTATTTGACTTGTATATTATTTTAATAAGTGCATTCAATTTTTATGTCATTGGGAGTAAAAGAAGAAAGCTGTTAAACATAAATTCTAAGTTATTTGTTTTTCTTTGTGTTTCTTTTCTTTTTCTTTACTTTTTTTTTTTTTTTTTTTTGAGACAGAGTCACACTGTTGCCCAGGCTAGAGTGTTCTGGCTTCAGCTTAACTCCCAGCAACCTCAAACTTCTAGGCTCAAGTGATCCTCTTGTCTCAACCTCTTGAGGAGCTGGGACTACAGCTGCCCACCACAACACCTGGCTAATTTTTGTAGAATTGATATAGCTGGGGTCTTGCTCTTGGCTCAGGCTGGTCTCAAACTCTTGAGCTCAAGGCATCCTCCTGCCTCGGCCTCCCAGAGTGCTAGGATTATAGGCATGAGCCATTGCATCCTCCCCTCCTCCCAGCTGTTTTCATTGTTTGAAAAATTCTGATTTGAGGAATAGAAACTGGTTTGAAATGGTAACTTATAAATATGTGAAATGTCTGAAAGATCCTTAAAAAAAAGAAAATAAAGGAAAGGAGATGAGTGATAATGCTATTCTTTGTTTGTGTATCTAGGAATCTTTAATTATAAGATGAATTATATAGTCTAGGAACAATTTCCTATATTCCTGCCTGGTACTCTTTTCATTCCCCCATAGTATAGATGTTTCAGCATTAAATGTTTTATAGAAAAAAATTATTATACAATTAATGTAATTATTATATAATTATATAATTTCTTTATTATATAAAGAAAGATTTTTTAAAACCTAATTTTAATTTTTTTTTCTAAGTGTGCACTGCTGTCTTAAAAGTATATCTGTTTTGAAAGTACATCTTCTGAAAACTTACTGGATTTTGGACTTTGTTACACATTTTTGAGATAGCCACTTTAATCCAAATATTTGAGTTAATTAAAAAGTGGAATGATGGTCAATGGATAAGGATATTTTTTTGAAGCCCTTAGTTCCAAGTCTGCCTTTTGTAGCCAGCTTTACAAATTTGTGCCTTATGCTAAAGGAAAGTAAATAGCATTGTTTAGGTTTTGAAATAGCAACATTGTTCTATAAGGTTTAAACTGTATTTGTAAATTCTTTATGGGATTTATTTTTCCATTTGCAATTGACTTCTGAGTATTCCTTTTTATACTCTGAGCTGTCTCAGAATCTTGCTTTCTTTCATTTCAGTAACATTTTGCATATTAGATAAGTTATGTTTATATGTGTTGCATCTTATCACTTGATTTTTTTTGGCCTGAAAATTAGAATAGCTAACGATTAAGTTCTGTATTAGTTTATGGTCTTGAGTAAATTATTTAATCTCTCTGGATCTCATTGTATTATCTGTAAAATTGCCCTAATGAAGCGGGATCTATAAGATTGATTGTGTAGATTAAATGAAATGAAAAAGATGAATGCCTGGCATGACGTGAGAAACCTAGGAAATTCTTGCTGATCATGGTTATATGAAGATACAAGAGGCAATTCAATTGTCACTGACAGCAAGGATTGCCCAGTGTTTCAGACTACACTCCTAATCTTTGTACCTCCCATTCTGTAGGCAGCCTCAAGCATGCCAGACCTTCACTGCTGTTCCAACTTTTCACCTAACTACTATTGAGAGAAATTAAACACAAGTACTTAAGAAGCGTTTGTTCACTGCCTGTTGGTGGTGCGTTGGCAAGCACGGTGATTGATTTTGTTGGACTTCTCCATACAAAGGGTCGAAGAACCACAAAGCGTCCTCTCAAAGTTTCAGATGTCTTTGCTGGCAGACGTTATGTTGTTAAAAAGCTCTAGAACTTGAGAGGTTACTGAATAGCTTATTTGCACACTCTGAGGCTGCCACTTTCTCTCTGAGTGGATCGTTAACGAGGGCTAATGAACGGGGAGGTGAAGTTGGAAGCCTTGGAGCTCACTGCCTCTTTTCTCTGTTTCAGCACCCGTAAAAGCTGGAGAATCATTGTTCATACAGCGTAAGAAGTCTGAGATATCCCACAGGGATGACACTATTCATGATTGTTTTTAATGTTTTGGCAGACGTTGAGACATATTTGTTCATGTGTAAGCCCAGAAGACTACCAAGCCATTCTTTAACACGGAGTGACTGATATTTTTCATGTTTTTCCTAGCCACTCTAATCCCACAGTGTTTTTCTAGTCACTTGGGTGTGACATTTAAGATCCATCTTGCTTGTCTTCTGATCGTCATTTCTCATTTTTATTGTGTGTAACCTCTGCCCGTTTTCTATCTTTCATCTCCTCTCTGTTCCTGCTGCCTTTGACCCAGACGGTGGTCATGGCTCCTAATGATTTTCATTTCTAGCCTCTCACCCTGGTATTTGTTCAGGGCACCCTCAGAGTTATTCTCTTAACACACACACATCTATGAGGCACTTAGGCAACATAGAAACAGACTCTTTTTGGATTTGATAAATTAATTCCATTCCTACATTGTTGATAATAATTATTTCAGAATTAATTCCATTTAGAATCAACTCGAATTTTCTTCTAATAATCAAAGATGCTTAAAAATATTTTTGAAGACATTACATATGGAGCATTGTCTAGCAGAACATAATATTTTCAGGCACAGCATATATTTTTGATGATATGTGAAAGGAAATATTATATTGGGGGAATAGGGAAGTAGCAAGCAAAATAGGAAAGTTATTTAATACAGCTTAACAATGCTGTAACTGTGAATAACACATTAGTTCTGAAGCGATAGGTCAGTGTGGAGAATAAAGGCAGTCAAAATAGATATTCCCATGGCAGAACTATTTTTTTAAAGGGCTTTTAGGAAACTCTAAGTGACATTCTCTGCCAATAACCACTTTGGAAATTGCATCTCCTTGTTTTCTGAATTCATTTCTCTCTCCACCTCTTCTTGGAAATCATATTTTAAATGTAATCTCTTTTCTGGTTTGTTCTATCTCTACCATGTGTGTTGACAAAACTCAGATTGTTTTTTCTAATCTGCAAAGCAGTGATCCTTCAGTATCATCCATTATTTTGTTAATTGCTGGGGTTTCTTTTTAATGTGCCCACCATTTGTCCTTTGATAAGGAAATAGTTTTGAGGATGGGTTTTATGGCACAGAAGTAGGAGTTTTTAGAGTAAGACTGGAAAGTAGATTTTCTCTTGAGTGTTATTCCTATTTGAACAGTAATGCTGTATTAAGCAGAGCTCCAAGGCTGCATTTGAGCTCAGTGGGAAAGAGGGAAGTAGGAATTTATGATGCCTGAGCTGGACATCTACTTAGAGGGGGTGGGTTGTGTGCCCTGTTATTCAAGATTTGATCCTCGAACTCTTTGGTTACACAGCTCAAATTTTTTTTTTTTTTTTAGACAGAGTCTCATTATGTCACCCTTGGTAGAGTACTGTGGTGTCACAGCTCATAGCAACCTCAAACTCTTGGGCATAAGCGATTCTCTTGCCTCAGCCTCCTGAGTAGCAGGGACCACAGGCACCTGCCACAACGCCCAGCTATTTTTTGTTGCAGTTTGGCCGGGGCCAGGTTTGAACCCACCACCCTTGCTATATGTGGCCAGCGTCCTACCCACTGAGCCACAGGTGGTCAAATTCTTAAATAGCTATTTTGGATCTTCATAAAAATGTGTAAGTGGTCAGGAAAGTGTATTGTTATAGTTTATAATATTTGTTCACTTGTAGTTCTGTAGACAGGATTAGGGGATAGTTTAAGGATGTGAATATTGGAAGTGGTGGAGATGAGATTTATCTTCTTCCTTCTTAAATAACAGTCTCTGAATTATGACGCTTTCAACAGGTACAAAAATTATCATGAGACTTTTAAAATAGTGCTGTAAGCGACACTGAAAATCAAACCAGCACATTGTACCTCATAAATGCATTAATGTACACAGCTATGATTTAATTAAAAAAAAAAAAAAGACAGACACTGTAGATCTTGGGCTTTCTCTCCCCACCATGTGAAGACACAGAGAGAAGGTTGCTGTCTGTGATCTAAAGAGAGAGTCCTCACCAGACATCAACAGTGGTGGCACCTAGATCTTGGGCTTCAAGTCTCTAGAAATGAGACAACAAATTTCTGTTGTTTGAGCCACCCAGTCTGGGTATTTTGTTATTGCAGTGTGTGCTGACTAATACACATCATTCCCAGGCTTTACCTGCGAATTTATTCAACAGATATGGACTGTAGTCTAGCATTTGAACTATTCAAAATCTCTAAAGGATATTGTAATATGCCTTTCGGATGGAGAACAACTTAATTATTAATTTGTGTATAAGTTGTTGTCAACCATGTCAGCATATTAAAATATACTTAGGAGCTGTTCAATATGATAGATGCAAATTTACATTTTGGATCAATTAAACCCAAGGTAGGGCCAGACATTGCTATTTTTTAAAAAGCTCCCCAGGTGAGTCTAATTATGCAGCCAAACAAAGGAAGGAGCCACAGGCCTGAATTAATCCCTTCTCTTTGCTTTTGCTCCATAAATTCCAGTTTCCAGTTTCTCTTCCCTCTACGTTTCACATTCCACACCTCAAATCAACACTGCTTATTATTTTTCCGAACAGCAAATCCATAGTTTCAAAAATTATCTTTTTTTCCTGTTGCTTCAAGTTTATCAATACTTAAAATCCCAGAATCAGGACTGAAAAAGAAAGAAAGTAAGTTGGTTTTCTAGGTTTCTGGCTTCTTGGTAAATTAGTATTATTATTTACTTAAAATTGCACAATCTAAAGAAGTATTGGATTTTAGATTTTATACCCAAATGGTATTTGATGTGTGACACATGTTTCTCTTAAGGTTATTTTTCTGGTCTTCTTGTTCAAATATTATTGAGTTATTTTTTATGCCTCTGGCTACTTTATTGGCACTTGGGATATGGTAATGTTTAGAATGTTTTTTACTAGTATGGAACAAACATGGTTGATCAGAAAGGATGTAGGTTGTAAATAGCCCTTATGTTCATGCTGGTGCATATTGGCCCTGAATTAACAGGCAGGTGGATACGCCCCTTCCCTCTTAGAGCTTATAGTCCTTGTGGAGTCTTATATCTGAATGTATGTTGATGTGACCTGGGTTGTTCTTGGGTACCATCCCCAGAGAATTTGATTCAGTGCATTAGAGTTGGGGCTCAGAAATCTTCATTTTTAACATATTTCCTGGGACACTGAACAAATATATTTCCTGGGACACTGAACAAACATATTTCCTGGGACACTGAAAAACATATTTCCATGGGAAAAGGCAATGAGGAAGGGATTACTCAGTTGTTCCATAAAGCAACTCAGGTGGTTTTTTTGCAAACTCTAGCCAACTACATGCAGTTTTTTCTCTTATTTCTTTCAGGGTGTTTTCAGTGGATAATCTCTACTGTGTGATAGTTGGCGTCCCGGAAGTTAATTTTATAGACTTAGCTTTTGTATATTGCTCCAACTGAGCTCCTCCCTTCACTCCTACTGCAAACCCCAATCAGTAGGAAATTCTGGAAACTCGAAGAGTAATACCACTTTGTTTTTCTTCCTAAAGGTGCAACTGTTTACTTAGATATAAAATCCAACACACTTGATTTGTTAAATCTCTCTCAGAATCTAGTCATCCCTCAAGGGTTTCATTAATCTAAATGACCACATTATCACAGCTGCAACTCATCTTAAGAACTATTTCTCAGAAAAACAGTGAGTAGCCAGTGAATTTCTGTATACTGAGAAAAAAAATAAAGAACAGTTTAAATTCTAAATCTTATCATCAGGGTTTCCGCTGAAATTTTTTCAATGTTGGAATGTGTAGCTTTTAATCTTGTTTTGGGGAATTTTTAAATTTGGCTTGGATTAAAGGGCAAAAAGTTTGGGAACATAAACAGCTTAGTATCTAAAGGCATTAAATAGCTATTAAGATTGTCATTTTAAATAAATTGAAATTATTAACCAATATGGTGAATCTTTTTTAAAATTTTTAAACATTAAATAAGATTTTATTTATTTTATCTTTCTCTAATTGACCTATTAAAAAACAACAATGACAACTACAAGAATAACAATAACAACAAAAATAGCTGGGCATTGTGGCGGGCACCCATAGTCCCAGCTACTTCTTGGGAGGCTGAGGCGAGAGAATCCCTTAAGCCCAAGAGTTTGAGGTTGCTGTGAGCTGTGATGTCACAGCTCTCTACCGAGGGTGACATACTGAAAAAAAAAAAAAAAAAAAAAAAAAAGAAAATTAGGTTACACTGATTACTTTTGTTAAATAAAGTTCCTCTTATAATTGTGTCCTGCCCCCAAGAGGAGTGCTATGCACCATGACCCCCATTCTTCTTAGTAAAGTCTCCCCTATCTGCACTTGTTCATTCCCTAACACCCCCCCCCCCCCTCTTGCATAAGCTCATCTACTGTCTTCATTTTAGAAAAAAATACACTGGATTCTTGCTTCTCCATTCTTCTGATGCTTTACTAAGAGGAATGTTTTCTACCTTCATCCAAGTTAATACAAAAGATGTAAAGTCTCCATCTTTTTTAGTGGCTGAAAAATATTCCATGGTATACATATACCACAGCTTGTTAATCCATTCCTGGATTGGTGGGCGTTTAGGCTGTTTCTACATTTTGGCGATTGTAAATTGAGCTGCAATAAACTGGCTGGTGCAAATGTCCTTATTATAAAAGGATTTTTTTTTCTTCTGGGAAGATGCCTAGTAATGGGATTGCAGGATCAAATAGGAGGTCTAATTTCAGTTCTTTGAGGATTCTCCATACTTCCTTTCAAAGAGGTTGTATTAGTTTGCAGTCCCACCAGCAGTGTAAAAGTGTTCTTTCTCTTCACATCCACGCCAGCATCTGCAGCTTTGAGACTTTGTGATGTGGACCATTCTCACTGTGGTTAGGTGATATCGCAGGGTAGTTTTGATTTGCATTTCTATGACTATTGGGGACGATGAGTATTTTTTCAAATGTTTGTTAGCCATTCATCTGTCTTTATTTTATTTCATTTTTTGCAGTTTCTGGCCGGGGCTGGGTTTGAATCCACCACCTCTGGCATATGGGGCTGGTGCTCTACTCCTTTGAGCCACAGGCACCGCCCTTCATTCATCTGTCTTTAGAAAAGATTCTATTCATCTCTCTTGCCCAATCATATATGGGATTGTTGGGTCTTTTTTGTTGATCATTTTGAGTCTCTATAGATCCTAGTTACTAAGTTTTTGTCTGATTCATAATATGCAAATATCTTTTCCCATTTGGAAGGTTGTATATTTGCTTTGGTTGTTTCCTTCATTGTTAGAGAAGCTTTTCAGTTTAATTAAGTTCCATTTGTTTATTTTTGTTGTTGCAATTGCCATGGAAGTCTTCTTATAAAATCTTGGAGTTCTCTAAGCACCCGTTCTGCTTTCTCTCTCTTATTTTAAGCCTCCTTAAGTACATGGGTTATCTCGAAAACTTTATTCTCTACCTCTGAGGTTCTTTCTTCTCCATGGTCTATCCTATTTTTGACATTTTCTACTGTATTTTTAATTCCTTGATAGTCTCCTTCATTTCCTTAAGCTCTGCTGTATTCTTTCTATATTCTACATATCTCTTGTCCGACTGTCCTTCCATTTTCTCATCCATTCCTTTTATTGTCTTTATCATCCATATTTTAAATTCCCTTCTGTCAAGTCCATTAATTCTTTATTGGTAGAGTCATCTGCAGTAGCTGCCTCATTGGCGGAGCCCCTTGGGGGAGTTCCTCTGTTTTGGTTTTTCATGTTGCTCAATTTTTTCTGTTGGTTCCTCATGTGTTCTTTCTTTCTGTTTACTTCCTTGTCCTCCTTTTTCCTTCTCAGTGCCTCATTTGCTTCAAATTACCTTGTCTCAGAGCTAAGGTGTTGAAGTGGCCTCAGCCTGAACAAAGCCAAACTCTTCCTCATGGCCAAATGACAGAAGTCCTTGCTCTGGATGACAGTATGTTGTAATGTGTCGCCAGCATGCCAGGTGGCACTGTGGGTTTTTTTTGTTGTTATTGTTGTTTTTTTTTTTTTTTGGAGACAAAAAGTCCTGCCAACAATCTCTATGGTCCTTACTCCTAATTTAGTTGCTTTTGGCAAATTGCCTGATTGTTTCCTCAGCATTCAGATCTTGCCAGGTTGGGACTTTAACGCTCACAAGAATCCTTCAGGGGCAGGTCTCACAGTGCTCCCTGACTCCAGTTCCTGTGGGGTGTGGGAGTCCCTCAGCCTGTCCCAAGAGTGGAGTTCTGATCCCAATAGGCAGAATTAAGACTGCCATGCTTTAGACCCCTGCTAAGACCTTTGCATGACCTTCCCACAATGGCAGCCCCCCCACCCCCCACCCACCCACACGGCCATGGTGACCTTCTCATTATGGTTGCCTCACCAGCCGCCAAATCTCTGGCAAATCCAGTGACATTCAAATCTGGTTACTGTATACTATTTGAGTCTGCCCACTCTTCCAAGCTTTCCACTCAATGCACAGCTTCCCCTGACAACTGAAAACTCTGGAAAGGCTTCCTCCCATCCTGGACCCTCTACAGGAGGCCAGCCAATCCCAACCAGTCATAATCATTTGCCCAATTCATCAGATTTTCACCACTCCAGATTATACGCTGTATCCAGCTCTCCACCTCTTTTCTGTGCTCCCTGAGCTGTGACTCTGGGTAAGATCCCCACACTAGGTATGGCTGGGTTCTCTCTTTTTCCCCAGTTGTTCTAGGAGAGCTCAGCTGAATGATCCTTCTCGTCTGCCATCTTTCTCCGCCCCATATTTTAAATATATTTCCATGAACATATTTTAAGTGATATGCAATGTAAGCACATTGTATTTAATCTTATATGTAGTTAAGATTACTTATTATGTAGTATTACTTATATGTAGTAATTGTATGACTCTTAGGTTTTCCAGTAGTCAGTAATGAACATGGTAAAGTTTGGAAATGGTATCTTAATTTTCTATTAGATTCTGGTGAGTTTTGTTATTGCCTTTTTATAGATAAAAACTTTCAGTTGTGAATATCATGCACAGGAAGGAGTGTAGAAGTCTGTGTTTGTGTGTGTACAGCTCAGTGTTTTTCATCCATTTTTATCTCACAGTGCACTTGAATCTGTAGTTACACTTTTGTGGCACACTTAAGTTATGTTAATCAAAAAGAAAAGAATGAAAAAAAAGAATATACTCACTGTGCTATAGACTTCTTTGGGAAATAATTTAATTAGTGATCTTTAAAAATTTTTGCAGTACACTTAAGATCCTCTCATGGCACACTGGTGTGCCTGAAAATCACTAATTTAATGAATACCAAATATCCCTCTGTTCAGCTTAAGAGCTAGACCATTATTAGTGACTACACATCTCTCCATGTGCTCTATCCTGATCCCATATTCTATTTTCTTTACACAGTTAACCTGTAGTGTGTGTTTTGGGAAAATCATTCCCTAGCTTTTGTCCATAGCATGAATCTCTTAAAGATACATATTTTAAAAAATATTTAGTTTTATCTGTTTTTGAACATTATTACATTAGAATCATTCTGTGTGTCTTTTTATGACTTGCTTTGTTCATTCAACATTGTTTTTCATATTTAACCATGTTGCTGTATAAAGTATAGCATATAGTAATACACTATAGTGCATTACTAATATAATAATATAGTAACATATTAATATAGTAATGCACTATAGTGCATTCATTTTCCCATTGTATATTAATTCAGTATGTGAAGGTATTATCCTGTATTTATTCTTTCTAGTATTTATGGACTTTTAGATTGTTTCCGGTATTTTTTGGATATTACTGTATAACAGTGTGAATTAAATTGTACACACATTTTGGTGAGCATATGCAAATATTCCTCCAAGGTGTGTGTATATCTGAGAGTGAAATTGTTGGGTCATATGATCTGTGCTCCTTTTGCTCTCCTGGGTAGATTCAAATTAAACTACACTTGAAAATTGATTGTAGCAATATAAACGGTCCCATGCAAGATGTGTGTGAATTCTAGTTGTTCTATGTATCTACAAACATGGGTACAAAACGAAATTAACTGTGGTTTTAATTTTCATGTCCATGATCAATAAAAAGATTGAACTACTTCTTTTAATGTATTTAGGAGCCATTCATGAAATACCTTCGTGTTT
Organism: Loris lydekkerianus; assembly: GCA_963574355.1. Taxonomy (NCBI): domain Eukaryota; kingdom Metazoa; phylum Chordata; class Mammalia; order Primates; family Lorisidae; genus Loris; species Loris lydekkerianus. Next base: position 9,440 of record CAUYPK010078538.1, on the reverse strand, counting down.
TTTTCCACTTTATTAAAAATGAGTGGCTCACTGTCTTATAATTTCATAAGAATCCTTTACATATATATACACTTTTTTCAGCTGTATATATTCAAGTGTTTTTTCACAGGCTATTCTTAAGTTTTTACTCTCTTTAAGGTAATTTTGACAACAAAAATTGTTTTTCAGTTTTGATGTAGGTATAATATTAGTTTTCTATGGCTTCTATAACAATCTGCTACAAACTCAGTGGCTTAAAACAATACACAATTATTCTCTTCCAGTTCTGGAAGGTCAGAAGTGTGAAACCAATTCCACTGAGCTGAAATCAGGATGTAGGCAGGGCGTTTCTTTCTCAGATGAAATTCTTTTCCTTTCCCTTTCCAGAGTCTAGAGTGGCATCACTCACATTTCTTGGCTCCTGGCCTCTTCCCCCTTCAAAGCTTGGCCTCTTGTTCCAGTCTTCACTTTGCTTCTGCTGTCCTTACACCTCCCTCTGCCTTTTTGTTCTGTGGACACTCCAGATTATATTTAGGCCCCATGCAGATAATCCAGGATAGTACCCATCACAAAATCCTTCATTTAATTATGCCTACAAAATCCCTTTGCCATACAACATAATGGGTTCCAGAGATTAGGATGTAGATATCTTTGGGGAGGCCATTAGTCATTCCATCACAGCAGGTAAATTTTGTTTGCTATTTTGGTGTGAGGTAGAGTTGGTGGGAAGGTGCTGTGATTGTCCAATCTTCATAGGCTAGATCAGCCAAATGATTTGCTAGGTAGTCTCTTTAGAGCATGTTGAGTAGAAATGAGTGACAAAACAATTCTGTCACTTAAGGAGAAGGGAATGTTCCCTCACCTTTAAAAAAAACCCATCTACCACTTTTGCCAAAGGGCAGCAATAGCTATATATCTATATCTATATCTATCTATCTATATATACATATTTTTTTTCTTTTTCCTTCTCTTCCATTCAAATACCTTAGTTTCTCTTCTTTTCCCCATATGTCCAAAAATCTTTGGGCCTAGTTCCTTCAGTGAGCTCATACTTTTCCATGTCAGCTTTGTTTTATGGCAAAATCTTAGTAAAGGGTTATAAAAAAAAAGCAAAGGACTTTTTCACTCCTTTTGCCTAATTAAATGATTCATTAACTTTAAATACACTTGGTATACAATGAACAAAGGAAATGGCTTTGGTTTTGTGTATCTGGAAAGAAAATGGGATTTAAATGGGCTGAAGACACAGGCTGACTCCTGATAAATAGTGAGGCTGAGAAGCAGACCTTGGAAGCCTTGGTTGGTGGGCAGTACCAGAGGCTGGTGCTAGATAAGCACCCAAGTAGAAACAGGAGGAGAGTGACTCAGAGACCAGCAGCCACAGCACAAGAGTTGTTTAAATGCTTCAGTTTAGTTCATACTAGAAGTTTTAGAATTTAGAATCAGGTGTTCTTCCTTTACCTAAATTTCTTTGCTTTAATCATTTGCGTTTCAAAGAATTCATTATCTTTTGGGAGATAAAAGATAAGTTTATTCTGGCCTTTTTCCTATTTTAAGGGTTGCAAAAATATGTAGAAAAATGCAAGCAGAGCTTTGCTATGACTGGCAAGGGAAATACTAAGGTTACAAACTTACCAATCCATATTGTCCTCAGACTGGGAGAAATCAATGCCTTGTGAATATCTTGGTGAAGTGGTAGAGGAGTCATGAGATAATAATGTTGTGCTATGTGTTACGATATTTGAGTTTTGTGGGATAGATTTGATGGTTATTAATAAATAGGCACTATCAATTCTTCTGTGATTGGCTATAATAAAAATTATGAAAGAATTGTGAAGAACATTCAAAGAAACTTGACTGTTTGAGTAAAATAAGTCATTCAGTAACATTTCTACCCTAAATGTGGGAACTTAAGAACAAAGTTCCATATCTCTACCCTGTCTTGATCATTATCTCCCCAGTATCCTTTTGTGGCAGCATACTTCCTTTAAACCTACTGCAGAATACAGTAGGCATTAAAGGGGAATTTATTCCATGTCATTATCCAAATCATCAAGAAGGGTAGACTGTGAGCCCCTAGACATATGCTTGAGTCCTCAGGGATTCAAACCAGCGCCTTGGGGGTTAGATGAAAAGTCCTTCCCCAAAGAGCAAGAAGATACAACAACAGAATGATAACCCATGGCAAATGCCATCAAAACGTTTTGAATCTGTGGCTCAAAATGTCAGTACTTATTAAACTGTACATTCGAAATTATTAAGAATATAATTGCTGAATGTCCTATATTTCTTTCTGTCATGAGCAAAGAAGTGGCAGCTGAGCATTCATTTGTCTGCTCTAACATGGTCACTGTGGGTTGTAAATTAAAAACAAACAAACAACAAAAAAATAGAACATGAAAAAATTCCTTTGTGAAGTACTAGTACTGTTTGGAAATTTAGTTTAGATGGGATAACCTTCCTTCCCTCCCTAACTGCTACGTCATATTTTGAGAATATACCTCTTTCCAGCAAATGTATAAGGAACACTTTCTCACTGCTAGAATGGAAAAGGGGAAAGATGTGTTGTTGACTTTTTCAAGAATTTTGAAGTCCATTGGATGACCTTTTGGAGCAGAGAAATACTTTACCTTTGACTAGGATTGCCTATGAAATCTGCACCTGCTAAAAGAAAAAAAAAAGAGCTAATATTTGATTATAAATACCACTTTGCCATGTTTTTAAAAATATAGCAAAAACCAAATACTGTATGCTGACAGATTTATACCCCTAATTATCACGAGACTGTATCATGCAGTTTGAAGGGGAAGAGTTTCCAGCCTTCCAATTTCTGATCAGCAGTAATGAACTTCTGCTTCATGGGTAAATACTTTCTCTTTGTAGTGTTATAAAGATGAGTACTTGTAGCTAAGATGCAAACTGTTAAAGCCACAAATCAAAGGAAAAATTCAATATCTAGCTAGATAAATAGATCAAAGAAAAACCCTTGACTTTCTGCTCAAATCTTTTCTCAGAAAAAGATTTAAAAAAAAAATACTTTGAATTTGTGCTAAAATCATTTCTCTTCAACACAAAACAAGTGAGGTTGTTGTCTTCCCAATCTGGGGTTGGAGGGAGGGAAGTGGGGCGAGGGGCAGTGAAGATGTAAGAGTTACAGACACGTGGGCCTGTTTCCTAACACTTAATGCATAAAGTGCAAAGAATCACTTTCCTACCTCACACCCTTTCCAGTGCTATCAAGTATTGCAGTGTTCTTCAGTGGGGTCAGATTAACATAGAGGAAATCTCATGACCAACTGACATGATATGTTACATCATGGGAGAAGGGAAAACAATTGTTGATTTCATCTGTGTGATTCATACGTTACCTAGATGACTCAGGCTTCCCCTGTTTGAGTTAAAATTTTAAATGTCTTGGGTGGTACCTGTGGCTCAGTGAGTAGGGCGCCGGCCCCATATTCTGAGGGTGGCGGGTTCAAACCCAGCCCCGGCAGAACTGCAACCAAAAAATAGCTGGGCCTTGTGGTGGGCGCCTGTAGTCCCAGCTGCTTGGGAGGTTGAGGCAAGAGAATCATGTAAGCCCAAGAGCTGGAGGTTGCTGTGAGTCCTGTGACATCATGGCACTCTACCAAGGGCGGTAAAGTGAGACTCTGTCTCTACAAAAAAAAAAAAAAAAAAATTAAATGTCTTAGTTAACACCTTCCAAGCATTATTTTTAACATGAAGAAAGAGGCAGTTGAGTTTCTTTCCATTATTCCTTTTATAATCATTAAACCTTAGACTTTTTCAAGACACAGAGAGGTTTTCAAGGAGGTAGGATGATAACTATGTTCTCCCCAACTTTGTATGTGGAAAATTGAAAAATTAATAAGTTATTACATCGAACACTGTACACATAGTGGCTAGACCCTGCTATTAAATAACATTTTATTATTTGTTTCATCACATCTCCACTTATCTCTCCAACCTGTTATCCACCCACTGATGCATTCAAGTTTTTTGATGCAGTTCCAAGTTAGTTGCAGACCTTAGAACCTGTCCCTGAAATCTGTCAGCATGCATATCATTAAGTAAAGTTCAGTCTTTGTTTACGGGTAGTTATGTTTTGAACTGAGCTAGTCTAGAGCTACTTGGCTGGAAAAAGTACTTGTGAGGAGAAAAGCTGCCAAAAGTAGGAGCAGTTGAGAATTGGCGGAGAAGGTGCAGTTTTTATCTGGGATTAACAATAGCTTTCAAGTATTTGCACCTTGCCAAGCATTTTAAGTATACTATTTGATTTGATCCGCACAACAACACTATAAATTTGTTTTGCTACCTTCAATTTACTCATAAATAAGTGGAGGGTTGTAGAGGTGAGGGCACTTGTCCAATGTATTGTCGGGGCTGGAATTCACAGGTGTTAGACTTTGACTTGTGGTTTAAAAGAAAAAAAGCAATTTGATAATGAAAACAAAACATTGAGGTGTTTCTCCTGTTTGGTTTGTTAAAAATTTTTAAAAATAAGTATCGTGGTTTTAAAATTACCCAGTCACAAGGTACATTTTCTTCCATTTGCAGCTTTGATACACCAGAAAGATTTCCCCCCCCCCCCTCAGAAAGATTTTACAAGCTTCTCTTTCATTTTGTAGTACGGATAAAAAAACTTCTGTTTTTAATTAATTAGTGCTTCCATTTTATTGATGGATTGATCGATTGTCTGTAGACAGGAACCAAAATGTTATATTTAAAATAAAAATTCGTCTCTACTGTTAATGCAGAAACCTGACAGTGTGTCCGAAAGTGATGATTTCTGGCATAGAATTTATTGTTCAGAATTATGCTTATGTCTAATATCTTAATTTTTCCCCCTCGATATGATTAGGAGGAAGTACAGACATTAGTTCCGTCTGTTTTTAACAACTGCTCAATATTTGAGTTTAGGATTAGTGAATTACATTGTTATGACTATGAGGTTTCTATCCATGGGGTTGTCCTAGGTGTTCCTAAGAGAAACGCTGCTTATTGTCTGGAAAGGGTGATGTCTTTTTCTTTTTAGATCATTCCATTTTTAAACCATTATTTTCCTGATTTGACTTTGAGGTTTAAGAGGAGGAGGAACAGTATTAATTTCTACTGAGGGAATTCATTTCATGTGTAAGTTTTGCTTTTTTAAAAAAATTCTAGCAAAGAAGCTTTTAAAACAGCTTGAGGCTTTCGGGGGTGAAGGGTTGAGGGGAGCTAGTTCTAGCTAACACAGTGTGTCATTGTGGTTGTTGAGCTATATTGCATGAATAGATGATGAATTCAGATGTCAACCAAATCCTGTGTGAAGAAATGCTATGTACCATTGAGGAAAGGCCAAAGGCCTACTTTCAAATAGTAGCAAGAATAAACAAACATGTACTGCTAGGCATACAGGGATTGCATATTCCTTTAACCTGCAGCCTGTCCTTCCGTACAGTTTGGTGCACATTTCAGAATTTCCAGTCATCTCCAAATCCATGCATCCTTCCATAGTTACTCAGTATGCTAGAGAATTTTAGAGGGAATGAAGGATTTTTATGTTTTAAGGTAATTAAAACATTCTCGATTGAAAGGAACACCATTGTATGTAAGACCAAGAGACCTAGAAATAATTTTTTTTTCCTCTATTATTGAGTGTGTTAGCTGTAGGGGTGAGATGCTTAAACAGCAACTGAATACTTTCTGAAAAACATCTTAGCTACCCCCTCCTTTGTCTCCTACTTTCCTTTATAACAACCAAACCTGGAGCTTAAAAAGTCTTCTCGTGATTCATCTGTCCCCACAGCTTGCCTTCTTCTCGTCACCGGAGAAAGCCGCTCTCACCAGATCGAATCTTCTGCCAAAAGCCGCAAGTTTGGCTGCTTGAAATCTCAGAAGTACTCATTTCTCCAGGAATTAATTAAAACAAATAAATAAAATGTGTAAGCATTAAGGTTCTACAGATGACTTATGTTCCTCCAAAATAGTCTGTCAACATTTGCAAGTGTTCATAAAAGGATTGTGCAAGAGGGACAATTGGCTTGAGGGATTGTTCTTCACCTAAATTTTTATAAAGTACTCTTAGGAGTAAGGATGGTTTATTCCTACTGACAGCTTGGCCCATGTAGAATAAATAGGGGAGCCATGTTTGGAGGCAGCGCGCTAAATTGTAAGCAGCAGTGATTCAAATAGGATCCTGAGAAAATAAATATGCCGAAACATCGTATTATACGATCTCGTGAGATCGAGCTTCTGGAAACGCATAAGTTATGTTACTTAATTAGCCCTGGATCCAGAACCTGGCTCCATCGACTCCACATACTGCCTTCGATGATCTCCCCTCTTTTTGTTTTTAGTATTTTCAGTACTTACCTAGCACAGTCCTTGACATTCAGTCAGGACTCAATAAATATCAGATGTAGTAAGCAAAATTAAAACCGTCTCAAAAGTCTGATTTTGTGACTATTCATTGTAAATATTAAAATTTCTAGGAATTAACAGCTTTCACCTAGGTGAACTACCTATTTTCAAGCATAATTTAAATGACATTTTCCTTCTGTATAATCAGAACAAGTTTTCATGTAATCCCAGCTACTCGGGAGGCTGAGGCAAGAGAATTGCCTAAACCCAAGGATTTGGAGGTTTCTGTGACCTGTGACAGACCCCACGGCACTCTACCGAGGTTTAATAAGTGAAAATCTGTCTCAAAAAAAACCCCCAAAACCCCAAAATCCTTATTAAAACCAGCATAATGTCAGCATTCTTGAGGCTGTATTTCAGTATGATTAATTCTAATTTTAAAAGTCCCTCTTTTATCATATACAACTCAAATTATTTCCAGCACACGATTTTGTCACATGTGTTTTTGCCTAGATTTTTGATCGTCTATCACTCTCATTATCATTATCATCACTATCAAAAATCTGTCACTCTGAATTTTCCTCTCTATCTTGATGAAAGAGCTGAAAATCCGTACACTAAGTTGAAAACGCATTTTTTTTTTTTTGTCATTTTCAACATTTATTAAAACCCCCAATTTTTTATGGCAAGTCTTCTTATCTATACTTTTGCTCAGAAAAATGACAGCTGGAGATTGACTTCTGATGTTTTCAAGAGTGTCATTTCTTGAGTAATTGTTGAGCATTGGTATCTGTTGCTTCTAAATATTCTTCCTTCTTAAAGAGTTTTTAGTTCTTTCGTGTTCCCCGTAGCCAACACAGTGACTAGAAATTGAAAAACACTGAGTCTATCGCTTTCCTTTACGTGAACTAGACCAAATATAGTGGAGTCTAAAAGGTACTTTCATAAAGAATATGAATATTCGAATATGTTTGGTGGCCTGAAATTCATTCCCAAATTGAAAATATTACAAAGAAGTGTGGGTTACATTGAGAAATAATGAAGACACTTGATCAAGGCTATATATTAATTATGTAAGAGTATTTTATAGCTCTCAAGCTGTCCTCCTGCCTCAGTCCCCCAAATGCTAGAGTTATAGGCATGAGCCACCGTACCCAGCCAGCAAATATATCTTGATTCTTGTTGTGGACTGAATGTGTGTGTCCTGCCCCTTCAAATTCATGTGTTGAAGTCTTAACCCCCAGTGTAATGATGTTTGTAACGGAAATGGGGCGTTTGGCAGGTGATTAAATTCAAATGAGATCCTAATGGTATAGTCCTAATCTGAGGAAAAACACAACAGAGAAAGTGGCCTTCTGTAAGCCAGAAGAGAGCCCTCCCCAGAACCACTGAGATGGTGTTTCCAGGCTGCAGAACTGTGAGACAATAAATTTCTGTTTTATTTTTATTATCGTTTCAGGTTAATTGAGGGTACAAAGAAGTAGGTTATACTTCTTTGGTTGTAGGTTACACTGTTTGCATTTGTTAGGTGAAGTCTCTCTCATAATAAATTTTTGTCGAGAGATACTATCAGTAGTATGCTGATGGACTTCTTTCTTTCTTTCTTTCTTTTTTTTTTTTGCAGTTTTTTTTGGCTGGGGCTGGGTTTGAACCCACCACCTCTGGTATATGGGGCCAGCGCCCTACTCCTTTGAGCCACAGGCACCGCCCTGGACTTCTTTCTATTTATATGGGTATGATGTGACTATACCGGTGAGCCCAGGGGACTTATTCATTACTCCTACTGTTGTTTAGTGCTGAAGTTCATATATTCCCTTCATATCTTAGCTCCTCTCCACATGTTCTCTTGTGCTGTACCTTGAGTATAGCTCATGTCCCTGTTGTTGGAGGTGAACTGCAGAGCCACCCCTGCTTGGTAGTTGAAAGGAAGTTTATGAGTCTTGCTGCAAAAAAATGTTGCAGTTGCTTATCATATTATCTAAATCTTACTCTTTTGAGTTGATCAAACATGAGCACGTGTGTACAATGCCTTCCTGGGGCCAGTGTGGCCCACGCTGTGTTTGGAAAGGGATTCACATTACACTGAGGACACTTGGACCACAGACTTCTGCAGATGCAGTTGGTTGGAAGATTCTCACCATTATTTGAAATCTTTTATGAACTTTTATAACTTGGAATGTTAATAACTGAACACTGTATAAGTTACTCTTAAATTGATCTGCTGATGCAGAGCAATTGGGAGGTATACAGAAGACAAAATTGAGAAGTGTGATGATCTAAAGCTGAAGTCCCCTGAATGATCCAAAGCCTAGTTTGTTAAAGATTTAATCAATAATTTTCTGGGTCCTTTTCATTAAAGCAAGGATCTGAGGACAAGTTTTCTTTTGGCCCTAGTGACAGTAGTGAAGATGAGCTCAGCTGTCCCCGAGATTCTCGCTGTTGCTTCCTGGCCTCCTATAGTTGGTGGGAGGCCAAATCCTCCCACTATCTTGAAAAGGACATGTTAATTGATGAGTCTTTGACACAACTTTAAGATGTATCAGTGGCTCACCATAAGAGAGATTTGCCACAAAATGACAGTTAGTTCTAGAAAAATCACATGATAAAACTCCGAGTCAGAACAACAAGACACCATCATGCTTACACAGTATTTTTTAGTTTTATAGCATAGATCCTCTACATTCAAGGCTTTTAAAATTACTTCCTTAACTTTTTTTTTTTTTTTAAATCATTTCGATGACATAGCATTCAGAATTTAAAAATTCTGATTGTGGAGGAGCTGCTGTGTGTATTAAGCATTATATAATTTAAACGATGTCTTCTGAAAATGTTATTTCTCAAAGAAATAAAATCTGGCCTTTGCAAAATTAACACAGAGGATCTTATTTTTATTTTCTTTCTTTTTTTTTTTTTTTAATTAAATCATAGCTGTGTACATTAATGTGATCATGGGGCACCATTCCCTGGTTTTATAGACCGTTTGACACATTTTCATCACACTGGTTAACATAGCCTTCCTGGCATTTTCTTAGTTATTGTGTTAAGACATTTATATTATACATTTACTAAGTTTCACATGTACCCTTGTAAGATGCACCGCAGGTGTAATCCCACCAATC
>CAUYPK010078537.1:0-21958 GCA_963574355.1 Loris lydekkerianus | reverse complement strand
ATTGTTTATTGTTGGGGATTCATTGAGGGTACAATAAACCAGGTTACACTGATTGCATTTTTTAGGTAAAGTCCCTCTTACAATCATGTCTTGTGCCCAAAAGGTGTGGCACACACCAAAGCCCCACTCCCCTCCCTCCTTTCCTCTCTTTGCACTTCCTTTCTGATTTCATTTCTTTTTTTTTTTTTTTTTTTTAAAGCAGGAACTCAACTTTATTGCATTAAGCACCCGGTTATATAGAGCGTGGGGAAGGGGCGGGCAAAGAAGGCGGGGGATGAGGTGCATGACAGGGTTGGGCCAATGGCATGGTACCATGTTGGCTGTGTTTAGGTAGAGGCAGTTTCAGGCCGGGCCTTGATGAGTCATTGCTACGCAGAAGTAGCTCGATGGATCTACTTATAGTCAGGCTCGGGAAGTTGCACTAGGCCTCAGGCACATGGCAGGGCCCAACAATTCCCTCTTTTGTTTTTTGTATGGTGGAAAAACATAGTCCCTGTTACTTCTTTTAATTATTGGAAGTAAAAGTGCAAATTTCTGAGGGAAAGTATAAGTTGAGAAGGCATCTTGCATTCAGTGGGTTGTCGATTTAAGAATAAGAACAACTGTTGATTAGTAAAGTCGTTGTGGGGTTGGGTAGAATAAGAGTCAAAATTAAAGGTATTTAACATTTTTAAAAGGCCTACTTATAGGCCTTTTAAGAAAAATGCATTTCAAAAGAGTACTTTTCAAAAGGCCTACTTATAGCCCTTTTAAGGAAAATGCATTTCAAAAGAGTACTTTTGTAGGAACATCCCTAGAAATGTTATGGGGAACAGTGGAAGTAATTGATCAGAATTTCTGAAAAATGAACACTCATCACCCAGGAAAATGCAAGTCAAATTATGGTAACAATACATCAGGGAATCTGATGGCATGTTGCAAGAACACATGAAAAGCAGTTATTTGAATACTGAAGTTTGCCATAGATTATCATAATTTCTAACAGGAGACATGTGAAATGTGTTTTCCCCCATTTCTATAAAGTTAAATTGTTTAACTTTATGTTGTATTAAAAATTATAGTTTCCAACATTAAATTTGTTCATTCCATTTTATTTTTTCTCTCCAACATATTTTTTTTGAAATGTATGGGTAATAAAGTGCTCAGACTGAATACCCTAAGACACTGGATCAGTGTCTTTTGGAAAAACACAATCAAAGTAGTTTCTCATTTTCTAAGATCTTACCTAGTTAGTAGGGTATTTTATGAAATATTAATACAATTTAAAGAGTAAGTGAGACTCCATCTCCACACACACACACACACACACACAGACACACAAATTATGTAATAGTGGTGTATACTTATAATCCCAGTTACTTGGGAGGCTGAGACAGGAGAATTGCTTGAGCCCAGGAGTGAGTTTGAGGTTGTAGTCTGAGCAATGATGATACCACTGTACTCCATCCCAGGCAACAGAGCAAGACTCTATCTCAAAAAAAAAAAAAAAAAAAAAATCTGAAGGTGCCGTTAGATTGTGATGAGATTAGAATGCCTTTTTAATTAAATTAATGATTTGAAGGTATGTACCCTGTTTCCCCCAAAATAAGACAGTGTCTTACATTAATTTTTGCTCCCAAAGATGCGCTAGGTCTTATTTTCAGGGGATGTCTTATTTTTCCATGAAGAAGAATACAGTTCACATTTATTGTTCACCATGTCCCGTCTGCTCTGATCCTCCTGTTCTTCTACACCATCTGCGAAAGTCTCCTCCTCTCTCCCGCCCCCCGTCACTGCTCACTCTGACCTCCGCTCTGCCTCCACACAGCAGTGACATTAGGACTCTGCCTAATGTCACTGGTTGCTAGACGCCAGTTGGGGCAGCCCTAGCAACCAGTTTACCTTAAATTAATTTTCATTCCAAGACACAGCTTGGGGGGGGGGCTTATTTTCAGGGGATGCCTTATATTTCACCCAGAAGGAAACCTGTAAGTAGGTCTTATTTTTGGAGGATGTCTTATTTTTGGGAAAACAGGGTACTACTTCATAGCAGCTTTCCTCCACGTAGGTTCACAGTATAAATGAAAATAGACATTTTTGTACAATTGAGTTGATAGCACACTATAACACAAAACACCTTAAGATTCACTCTGCAAGTGAAAATAAATTAGGCCACATGAAAAGAAAAAGATTTGATAAATAGCTGGTTCTTCCTGACAAGAAATATAAAGACCAGTATTTAAAATACCTAATCAAAGGAAAAATGAAAATCTAAACATGTCAATTTAGAAAAAAGGATATAAGCAGTAAATGTAGGTAATATTTAAAAATTATAACTCAAATTTGGAAATCTCCAAATGAATGACATTCAGAGAAAGTGTAAGTGAAATAAAATAAGTGAACATCTAATTGAAATGGTAACCATTGAAATTTAAATACTTGTTCAAAAAATTATCTTCAAAAAGACTCTCTCAGATTAGATATGTAAATGTTAACTAAAGCACAAGCAACTCAAAATAGACATATTCAGGATAATACAGTGTCATGAATAGAACTGATGCCAGTAATTAAGGGATGGCTTACTAATAAAACACCTCTTTATACATGAAATCTGTAGGATAAAGCATTGTAGCACACATTTGTAATCACAGAAGGATATTGCAAGGCATTTGACAAAATATAAAATTCATGTTCAGTTAAAGATGTAGTGATAAAAATAGAGGGTGATTTAATACACTAAAATTCTTCTGTCTGAAACCAAAAGCCAATGTTTTGCTGAATAAATGGGATACTAGAAGTATTTCTGTGACATTCAAGTCCAAGATAAGTTTATCTCATAGGTCCAGTATCAGCATTCTTCTATACATTCTTTATGATTTTTAGTTAGAGTTTAATGCAATTTCAGTAAAAATCTCAATGATTTTTTTTTAGGGAGGTTGACGGGGAACCTGAAAAACATTTACTGCATATACTCGAGTATAAGCCGACCCAAGTATAAGCCGACCCCCTTAATTTTACCCTAAAAACTGGGAAAACTTAGTGACTCGAGTATAAGCCGTGGTGGAAAATGAAGCAGCCACTGGTAAATTTCAAAAATAAAAATATATATAATATTTTCAATGGCAACTTTAATAAAGTGAATAAACCATTTAAGGCAGTAAAGCATTGTAAATAAATGGTTAAAAATCCTGAATCCTTATACTCCAAAACCCCTGATTATAAGGATTCAGGATTTATAACCATTTATTTACAAGACTTTACTGTCTTAAATGGGGTTTTCACTTAATTAAATGTGCCATTAAATATTGTGGGTTAAATAGTTCAGTGGAATACAGTTCAATTCGGCCGCCTACCTCTTCAGCTCAGCCACGACTTGTGGACTGAGCTGAAGCACCGCCCCCTCAAGCAGACGGCAGAGGACGACTGGAGACTACTGCATTTGATTAGGTGCGCGCACACCGAATCAAATAACCTGTATGACCCGAGTATAAGCTGACTTGGGGTTTTTCGGCACAAATTTTCGGCACAAAAACTCGGCTTATACTCGAGTATATACAGTAAATTATCAGAATGTAAGACCTATACACTGATCAAAATTTTAATATTGTTAAGACATTGTGATACACTGAATTGTGTCCCGCCCCCAAATTCATACATTGAGGTCCTAATCCCCACTACCTCAGAATATGACCATATTTGAAAATAGGATCTATAAAGAGGGTAAGATAGAATGAGATCATATGGGCAGGCATTAGTCTAATAAGACTCGTGTCCTTATAAGTAGAGAAAATTAGGACACAGACAGCACACAGACTCAGGGAGAAGGCAGACATTTGCAAGCTAAGGAGAGAGGCTTCAGAAGAGACCAAACCTGCTAACACCTTGACCTTGGCCTTCTAGCCTCCAGAACTGTGAGAAAATAAATCTGTATTATTTAAGCCACCAGTCTGTGGTATTTTGTTACAGCAGCAGCAGAAAACTCATACAGATTTTAACGCTCCCCAAATTCATCTATTGATGTGATGCTATTGTAATCAAAATCCAAGCAGGCATTTTTGTAGAAACTGATATATTTATTTTAAAATTTATATAGAAAGATAAGGAAAAAGTAATTCGTGTGAAAAACCAAAATAGTTTTGAAGAATATAAAAGATTTACTCTAACCTGATTTATTTTTTATTTTGTTTATTTATTTATTTATTTATTTAGACAGGGTCTTACTCAGTAACCCTAAGTAGACTGTTGCCTCAGAGCTCATAGCAACCTCAAACTCCTGGACCCAAGCGATCCTCTTGTCTCAACCTCCCCAGTAGCTGGAACTACAGGCACCAGCCACCAAGCCTAGCTAGTTTTCTTTTCCTTTTTTTTTTCTTTTTTTTTTTTTGAGACAGAGTCTCACTTTGTCACTTTCGATAGAGTACTATAGTGTCATAGCTCACAGCAACCTCAAACTCTTGGGCTTAAGGTTCCAAAGTAGCTGGGACTACAGGTGCTCACTACAATGCCAGGCTATTTTTTTAGAGATGGGTTGTTGCTCTTGCTTAGGCTGGTCTCAAACTCTTGAGCTGAAGCAATATATGGGCTTTGGCCTGCCAAAGTGCTAGGATTATAGTCATGAGCCACCACGCCCAGCTTACTCTACCTGCTTTATTTATTTATTTATTTGAGACAGAGCCTCAAGCTGTCACCCTGGGTAGAGTGCCATAACATCACAGCTCACAGCAACCTCCAACTCCTGGGCTTAAGCAAGTCTCCTGTCTCCGCCTCCCAAGTAGCTGGGACTACAGGCGCCTGCCACAACATCCGTCTATTTTTTTTTTTTTTTTTTTGGTTGTAGCTGGCATTGTTGTTTGGGGGGCCCAGGCTGGATTTGAACCCACCAGCTCAAGTGTATGTGTCTGGCGCCTTAGCCACTTGAACCACAGGTGCTGAGCCAACCTGATTTAAAGAAATAATAAAACTACTGTAATCTAGGCAGTAAGGAATAGGGTAGACAAATAGATCAAATGAACAGAATAGAGAATATATAAATAGACCCACATCACATATATATATATATTTATGTCTAAATAAATAAATAAACAAAATAAAAAATAAATCAGGTTAGAGTAAATCTTTTATATTCTTCAAAACTATTTTGGTTTTTCACATGAATTACTTTTTCCTTATCTTTCCATATAAATTTTAAAATAAATATATCAGTTTCTACAAAAATGCCTGCGTGGATTTTGATTACAAAATATCCCTAAGATATTCAGTGGGGAAAGGAATGTTTTTAACAAATGACTCTAGAATAACTAGATAACTGCATGAAAAAAATAATTTCAACTCCTAACTTGTTGGGAACCAGCATGGGGAAGGGGAACAAACCAGAGTGGAATTGGTGGGGACTTAGAAAAATACAGCACAAGAGAAGACAGGGAAACAGAAGATGGGGTCAGGAGGTCTGACTGAGCTGATGGCTGCAGCCAGCACCAAAGCACAAAGTCAGCTTTATTTTATAATTTCTGTACAGGGTTGTCCAGGGGGAAGTAGCATAGACAATAGGGGGAAATAGCATAAACAAAAGACATATTTTTGGTTTTACAGTATGATAAGAAGATTAAATGACTTGAATAAAGACAAATCATCTTATTAAAGGTTTCTACTCAACTTCATTAACATATGACAAGAAGGGAGAGGCCACAGAATCTCTGCATAGTTAACAAAACAAAGGAAGAACTATGTGACTTGGGGGGGTTCTACTTGACTTTGTTAGCATATGACAAGAAGTAAGAATGCAAATATCACAAGGATCTCTGCATAGTTAACTAGACAAAGAAAGAGCTACGTGACTTTTGGCAGAGGGATCATGAAGAAAGGAATATGACTGTTTTGGGAATGGAGGAGAAGCAGTTGGGGGCTCATTCCCTGAATATTCCCCAGGCTGTGAGGGCTCTGCCATTCCACAGCCTGCTCTCCACACTAACTCATACCATGCAGAAAAATAAATTTGAGATGGACCATAGACCCAATCACAAAAGTAAAATTTTCTAGAAAAAAAACACAAGAGAATATATTCATAAAATTGGGCAAGCAAAAATTTCTTAGGCAAGACTTAAAGGACTTTAACCAGAAATTTTACAAAATGACAGATGGAAACTTTCTGAAATGTAAAGCTTCTGCTTGTCAAAACAAAAAAGAAAATGAATAGGCAAAGAAAGTGTAGGAGAAAATATTTGTATCACATCCATCGGGGAAGAACTTATCATCAGAATATCTAAACAATACATAAAGAACTCCCACTAATTAAATACTAAGAAGACAACTCATTAAAAATGTCATCAATGGATTTGCACAAACTCTCATAAAACAAGATGTATTCATGGTCAATATGAGAGAAGATACTCGAGAAAGGTGAGGTCTAGGAGAACACATCTTCTCAAGGAGACCACAAGGATACACCTGCAGGGTCCTCTCCGTGGTGACTCAGCTCTTGGGAATTTGTAAACTTAACTTCCTGGAACTTGGAAATTTTCAAGTTCTGTGAAATCCTATATTTCTGTAGGGGCTTGAATAGCATCTCCTGCTTGATTCAAACTGACCAATGAGAAGGATACCTGTGGGGTGGAACTTTTTGACAGTCAATAAAAAGGGAAAACCAAGCCAGTCGGGGAGCATGGCCATTTGAAATTCTTCTATGCCATAAGCTCCCGGCCAGTAAATAAAGCCCTTCCTCTTATAAACGTGGTATTTGGATGCTCTTTCTCTCCATTGGGCCTCATCTTTCTGCAACAAATACTCAATAAGATGCTCAACACCATTAGTTACCAAGGACATGCAAATTAAATGACAATGTGATATCTCTATCATAGCCAGTAAAAGACCCAAAATTAGAAAGACAGATAAAACAAAATGTTAGAGACAATGTATAGTGACTGAAACTTCATAAATTGCTGGTAAGAGTATAAAGTTGAATAATTATTTTAGATGACCAGTCATCTATTTTTTATAAAGTTAAATATACCCTAACCGCATGACCCATTAATTGCACTTTTAGTATTTATCCAAGAGAAATTAAAATATGTGTCTATGAAAAGACTTGTAGAAGAATGTTCATAACACCTTTATTAAGAGTATAGTACTAAACTGAAATCCACCCAATTGTTTGTCAAAAAATGAACAGGTAAACACATCATGGCTTATTTACACCATTGAATACTACTTTGCAATAAAAACAAAGAAATGATTTACTTGAAGTGTGTGTTCTTAAATATATGGAAATTGTACCTCAACAAAATTAAAATATATATTATATCAGAAGTTGAGTATTAAGAAGAAAAGTAAAGCAGAGAGAGAGGAAATGGGGAGCCCGGGTTTAGATCCTCTGCGAAGCCCTGTGCTGCTGGTGTTTGAGGAAGAAATCTGAAGGAAACGATCAATTGGGAGGAGGGTGTTCCAGGTAGAGGGATCAGAAAGGACAAATTCCTTGAGGCGAGAGCATGTTTGGCTTGCTCAAGGAATAGCAAGGAGGTCAATGGTCCTGAATGATGTGTTTAAGGGGGACCATGCTGTGAAATATATATTTGTTCTCCTCCAGTTTCCTAGCAGCACAGTTCCTAAAGCCCTCCAGTCTCTCCTAAGCGATAAGTGCCTTTTGTATGCTAATGAGATGACTGGTATCTGCGGACACCTACATAGCCTCAGGGTGAAGGCTGGTTGCCAGAGGAACAAGTCACATGATTAAAGGGTTGGTGCTTTCTCATTCTGACCCCCACACCTCACTTCCTGGGAAGGCAGTTAGACGGACACAAGGCTGACTTATCACTAAGGGCCAATGATAAAATCAACCATGCCTCCATAAAACCCCAAAAGGGCAGGGTTCAGAGAGTTTCCAAGTAGCCAAACAGGGAACAGTTCTTGGAGTGAACACAGAGGCTGTGAAGCTCAGCATCCTTCCTACAGGCCTTGCCTAGTGCATGTCTTCATCCGTATCCTCTGTAATACCCCTTACGTGTTAGAGCCACATGGTGGTGGGCTCCAGGTAGTCACTAAAATAATGGAAAAGAGTAAACAAACTTTTAGCAAGAAAAAGTTTATCAACTATTAACAGTTTTGCAGCAAGCCAGGCCTCATCCTAGCTACTGCAGGCCCCATGGAAAGCGTAGTTTGGGGATTTTATACACAACTTTGAGAGCTACCAGCTGCTTCTAAGAAATCTCCCAGGGTCTTAATCATTTGTTTCCAAAACAAAATGTTGGATTTCAAGGCAGCTGCGTCTCCTAAAATGTTGGGGTTTCAGTCAGCTGTCTGTGTCCTTTGAAGTGCTCTTGATTGAAAAATGGCCATGGTATGGGATTCTCTCATACAGGGATGGACAGGGACCCCCATGTTCTAGGCCTGGGTGAGCTCAGAAATCAGTCTCATGACAATTCCCCATCTCTCTCTAGACTGAGCAAGGTCACAAACAGCCCGCCTGCTCCTCTAGGCAGTTTCTCTTGGAGTAGGGAGCACACACCTACAGCTTCACTTTTGGCCTGGACTGCAAGGACTGCATTACTTTGCTAATTTTTGGATTATTTTCTGTCTTCAGGCTTCTTGCTGTGACATATTTCAGACATACATTTCCAACCCCCTCCCCCCCCCCGCCCTGCCTGCAGGATAGGAAAAGCAGTGTATAAAAACCTAGACAGAAGGTCCAAATGGGCCTCCCACTTGGATTCCCTCCTTCCCCCTCTTTCACTCATCTCTTTATCTTTCATTTTTTTTTTTTCCTCCCTCCCTCCCTCCCTCTGTCTGCTCTTCCTTTCCCTCTTTATCTTTCAATAAACTCTGTCTTTTCACTTACTTGTGTGGTCTGTGGTTTCATTCTTCCAATCCCAAGCAAGATCAAGAACCTGACACAGAGAAATTCTGGTTACAACCAGACACCCCAAAGTAAGGCAGGCATGAAACAAAGTTTATTGAGAAAGAAAAAGACAGGTTTATAGAGTAAGAGCAAGGTATAGGCTTACAGAGCAAGATACATTCACCACCCACAGTGAACAGACTCCCATTGTGGCAAAGAAGAAAAGGCAAGGAGGCAAAGGTCATGGCCAGTGACCTTTACACCACCTGGAGCAGACTTACCGTATATACTCGAGTATAAGCCGAGTACATAAATTTTCGGTAAATTTTGTGCCGGAAAAAGCTCGGCTTATCCTCCAGTATATACGGTACCTTGTGGTTCAGATGTCACCCTGGAACCAGAGTCTTGCTGCACATGCAGACTTCCCATGACCCTCTCTGGGAACCCATAGGGGGAATGTGGATCACATGATGAGTTTTAAGGCTATTCTAGGCCACCTTTAAGACTCTGTTGAACCTGTTGTTAGGGTAGAGAGTCGTCTACATCCTTTTGCAGTTGGCCTGCTAAGTTCTAACTGGTAGAATGGTAGGGTGGGCCCTCCTCCCCAGGTGTGAGCAATCACTTGGGACAAAATTAAGGTGTCCCAAGTGATTGAGACCTGAGAGCCTCAACTTGTCCTCCTTCCCTGAGAGAGCGGTTCCTAACTACCTACCTAACATAATGATTACCTGAGTTCTGTGAACCTCTCTAGACAATTAATCGCACCTGGAGAAGGGGTCATGGGAACCCTGATATATAGCGGATCACACTCTGTGCTTGCGACCAGCGTCTGGAGTAGGAGGAGGGCAGTCTGTGCGACTGAGCCAGTCACCTGTGGCATCTGATGCAGACTCCAGGCAGACGATGGTGTCAGATGGAGTTAAATGACAGGACACATGATTATTTCCCACTGAAGAACTGATGGTTGGTGGGGAGAAATGCCCACACGTTTTGGTGACCAGAGGTGAAGTGTTCTGTGTTAAGAATGTGAGAGCAAAAGGAAAAAACAAGCTTTTTTCTCCTTAGGTACTATTAGGAAATGAGACAGGAGAGGATGGAGGTTCAGATCACAAGCACTTGACAGGGCTTGTGAAGACTCTGGGCTTCACTCTGAGGGAGGGGAAAGCCACAGGAAGTGTTAGAGCCGAGAAGTGGCAAGGTCCTTTATAAAGGATCACTCTGGCTGCTGTGATGAGAATAAACTCGGGGTGGAGGCGGTGGTGGGTAGAAGGAAGCAAGGACACAAGCAGAGAGGTGAGTTAGAGGCCACGTTAGTGGTTTCAAACGAGAGTAGTGGCAAGAGTGAAAAGGGATCATAGTCTGGATACATTTTGAAAGTAGAGCAAGCAGGATTTGCCAGTGGATTAGATGTGCATTAAGACAGAGCAAAGTGAAGGGTAAGTCTGCGTTTTTTAGCCTGAACACCCCTGCAATGTAGTTTCAGGGCTGGCAAGCTCAGCCTCCTCAGTCGCTGCACCTTCCTGAGCTGTCTGCCACAGTCATTGCTGACCCCTGTCCAAGCTCAGCATGCGCCCAGGACCTGCCCTTGGGGAGTCGCCAGGCCCCCTTGCCGTCTCTCCTCCTGAGGCTGCCTGCCCCACCTTACTGTCTCTGGGCAAATGGCAACTTCTGCTTTTCTGCCATTCCCGTTGGATGTGGCATTCATCTCCACCACCTGGTCTCAGCCCACCCTTGTCAGTGGACGTTGTCTTTTCAGAAATCCCCCAGCTCCCTGCCGACAGCTTCAGGTTGCTACTGACTTACACCTCTGCAACAAACCCCCGTTTTGGCAAGACACCTATGTTGACCAAGAGACACATTCAGACATCACAAGATTTCAAAGCAAACTGTTAGGTAAAACTATGTTCTATACAAGATACCTAGACAAAGGGTCAATTGGGAGCCGAAATCCCACGCAGGCTTTGGGCTACAAGATCTGAGCCCCTGTGCTGGACTGCGGCTTGGAAGCTGCTGCATTAATTCTTAGTTTGACCATCCAGAGATGTCTTTTATGAAAGCCTCCTTTTCCTAATTTGTCCTAAGGTAACAATTACACAAAAGAAGTCGCTATTTCACGGGCAGCCATACAGAACTCAGATTCACTTTTTTTCCCAGCTAACATTAACAGAGCAATTTAAACTGCTGTCTCTCTGGCTTAGAATTTTTGTAAAATTTAAGTGAAAGAAAAGACCAACCTTCATTGATATCAGCATATCAGAAGGCAATTTTTCTGGTAGCATCCTTGTCTTGTCCCACATTCACACAACGCTGTTGTTTCTCTTCCAGTCCAGAAATGTAAACAGCTTTTGCTTATTTCTACTGAACATGGTTCCTTTTTCTCTGATGTTGTCTCGATTGAACCTGAGAAGCTGACATAATTGTGCAATTCATATCTAGTGAAAGTTGAACTTTGAACAGTAACTGAAGATCTGAGCAGGTAAAGGCATCTGACAAGAGTTTGTACTTGACAACACCAGCCTCTCTTCTCTCCTGAATAATAATATAACCAATTCAATGCCTTCTATTTTCCTGCTGTTGCAAAGTAGAATTCAAGGGTTCGTATGACCTGACTGTTTATCAGGTAAGAACTCAATTAATTTGTGTCCAGACTCATTAATTGTTCTTAATTCACATTTGACTGTTGTGTTTGGTCCCTGACCTCTGTCACACTTTGCTTGGAAATTTCCCTCTTGCTAGAAACACATTGTGCACAGCCAACTCACTGCTGATTCTGATTGAGACTTTGCTGCCACCACAGGTGCTAAATTTCCCTGAACACATCTCAAAGATAGGTTCAGAGAGGCTACTTTTTAAAGATAGATTTTTTTTTTTATGTGTGAGTATACAAAGGGTATCAAAAAATGCGTGCATATTTTAAGAAAGGAAAAAACTACATTAAAAGTGTAATACTCAAGTCACGTTTGACTTCTGCAATTACAAGAGGTGCTCAAATGTGACTTGTATTCATCTTTTATTATTGGTATATATTGAGTATTACCATTTTAATACAGTTTTTTCCTTTCTTAAAATGAGTACATATTTTTGACACCTTCTGTGTTGTGTGTGTATATATAGGGTGGATATAAAGTTTGTGTTCAATTTATAACAATTGAACATAGGAAAAAATGCACATGAACTTTATGTCCACCCTGTATGTGTGTGTGTACATATACATATATATGTTCTGATAAGCTCTTTCCATGTAACTAAAATTCATGAAAGAAGGCTTGTGGCACAATGCACACAGTAGGTGTTTCATGAATATTTGTTAAAAGAAAGAACAGTTATTGCTGTCCCTGTAACTAGACTGGCAGAATAGATTTGGTTCAGGTCAGATCATCTCATAGGGCCTCAGTCTCCTCATTTATAATGTCAAGAAGCTGGAAAAGATAGATTCTGAGATCCAGAATGAGAGTGCGTTAAGTTCCCATCTCTCTATCACAGTTCTAGAAAGTGTTCCTTAGGTAAAGGAAAGACAAAGGCTGAGGGGGTGGTGCCAGTGGCTCAAGGAGTAGGGCGCCGGCCCCATATACTGGGGAGTGGCAGGTTCAAGCCCGTCCCCAGCCAAAACTGCAAAAAAAAAAAAAAAAAAAAAAACCCACACACAAAGACTAAAAAACAAGCTCCTGGGACTCAAAATAACTTGGGGAGTTTCTTTGGAATCAGTCCTCCTTAAAATTTTACAAAAATTCTAAGCAAGAGAGACAGCAGTTTAAGTTGTTCGGTTAATGCTCTCTGTAGTGGACAACTTTGGAGACCAGTTATGTATCCCTGGGGAGTTTTCTCAAACAGCCAAAGCAATCTGGAAATTCAATAAATCTAGCCAATATTTTGAAACACATCCTATCCCTTTACTTTTATTTTTTACCTTTTTCTTTCAACTCTATATCATTTTTAGAAGAAAATTCACCTTTGGGGTCTGGTTTGTTTTCCAGGAACTCAGCTGACTTTATCTGCTGGTAATTCATGGAGGTATTGTGAAAGTACTTCTTGGAGAAAATCTTTAGGCCATTTAGTTTTTTTCCCACCCTTTGAGTAAAATCACTGATCTTATCGTGACTAGGATGTTGACACATTTAAAGAGAGAAAAACTATCTAAGTAGACTCTTAGGACACAATCTTGCAAGTTCTATGCTTAATAAATATTCTCCCACTCAGGTTGCTTAATTTTTATCTCTTTCATAGTCATTTTCATGGACAGTTTAGTTAAAATTGAAGAGGCAATTCTAAAGATTAGTCAGAGACATATCACTAACCTGGGATTCACAAGAACAGATCTCTACTTCAGTCCTAACTAGCACTGTTGAACTGAGACATTATTCAAAAGTATCGTGGAATCTGAAATTTGGGAGGAAATACAGATTGTTCTCAACAATGAAGAATTTCTTTAAAAGAAAGCCTCTTTGCTATAGCCTACATAAATACTTCCTGTGATTAAAAAAATAATAAAACCTTACTATTTCCTACTTATTTTCGTTGCTGAAAAGGTATGGTAGAAAGATCTTTCTCAGCTATCACTTCCATCCGTTGGTCCTAGTTCTACCTTCTGAAGCGACAGAGAAAATCAATAATAGCTTACGTTTTTTATTAACGTCTGACCACAATGGAGTACTAGAGACTCCTGCATTACACAACTAGAAAAATTAATGAAATATATGAAACAACGCATAGAAAACAGATAGCATAGGACTGTGATCCCTGAGAAAGGGGAAACAAACAGAATGAGCCTCTACTTGCTGAGGTTCGCTACCTCGAGGCAGTTCCTAATCTGCAGCATAAGATAAGGTCCTAACAGAACCCAAAGTTCTCACTTAAGTTAGGAGACAGAGGGAAAAGATCAGAACTGTAAAACAGCTCAAACTGACAAGATGGAAGTCAGGGAGAGAGTAGCTTCACAGAGAGAAATAGCTCTGCAGTTTTGCAGAGTCCCTCAAGTCTTTTGGCAAAGACCCCAATCTTCACATTCACAAGAGTAAATTCCCCAAGGCCCCCGGGTAGATGAACCTTCTGAAAAGTGAAAGACCAAACAGTTCCCAAAGCTCATTTCATATGCCTACCAGACAGAGTGGACAAACCTCCTAATATACAGGGAATTAGGCAGAATTATAAGAAGAGTTTAATCTTAGTAGCTGAATTAAATAATCCATCAAATAAAAGCTGCCCTGCCCTAATCAAGTTTCAAGCAAGCCACAGAACGATATGCAGTAAAACCTCTGTAAGGTGATCACTCCAGGGACTCTGACAAACTGGCCAATGTATGAAGGGTGCCAACACAAGGAACTTCCATCAAGTACATGTGGTGCATGTCCAGTCTATGAAAATTAGGTCAACTTAAGGGGGAGGTGGTCAATGTAGAGAGGTGGTCAACTGCGGAGATCCTACTGTCACTGATTCCAAGTAACTTAACTACATATCAGAATAAGTTCAACACTATTTAAAGGAATAAGCTTAACCCCTAACAAAATAAAATTTACAATTTCTGCTATCTAGCCTAAATTACAGAAAATATTATGCCAAATGAGGAGAAAAATATCAGTTACTAAAGTCAGACACAGAAGTGATAGATGATAAAACTAGAGGATAGGGACATGCAACCTACTGTTGTACTCCATAGTTTCAAGAATATGGAGGAAAACATGGGTATGATGAGGAGACCTGTGGAAGGGACATTTTTTAAAAGGACCAAAATGGAACTTCTAGCAATAAAAACTAAATATCTCAAATAAAAACATACTGGATGGGATTAATAGCAGACTAGATGCTGTGAAAGAAAAAAAGAAATCAGCGAACTTGAAGATATAGCAATAGAACTTATCCAAAATGAAGCAAAGACAGAAAAAAAACTTAAATATGAACAGCACCAGTGACCTGCAGAATAATAATAAGTAGTCTAATGCACAGGAAATTGGAGTATCGGAAAGAGAGTGGGGGTAGACAGAAAAATATTGAAGGTATAATGCCCCAAATTTTTTCAAAATCAATCGTAACTACAAACTCCAAGATTGAAGAAGTCCAACCAACTTTAGCATGAATGACTATAAAGGAAAGCACATGAAGGCCCAACAGAATCATATTGCCAAACCAGCAATCAAGAGAAAATCTTACAAGCATATCAAGGAAAAAATACATATATTATAAACATAGGAAGAGAGATAAGAATAATATTAGACTTCTTATAAGAAACTAAGGTAGAAAACAATGAGTTGCTATCTTCAAAGTACGAAAAGAAAAAACTGTCAACCTGGAATTCTATATCCACTGAAAAAAAATTTTTTAATGAAGACAAAATAAACACTTTTCCCGACAAATGAGAGATGAGAAAATTAATTGCCAGCAGAACAACACTATCCAAAGTGATTTCTTTGAGCAGAAGATAAATGATAAGAAATGGATGGGGCGGCACCTGTGGCTCAAGGAGTAGGGCGCCGGCCCCATATACTGGAGGTGTTGGGTTCAAACCCAGCCCCAGCGAAAAAAACCTGAAAAAATAAAAATAAAAAAAGAAATGGAAACCTAGACAAACACCAACGAATGAAAAGAGAGCTAGAAAGAGTAAATATGCAGAGAACTATATAGGCCATGGCACCCAGTCAAAAGACTATTTTCTCACTTTTAAAGATAAATAACTGCTTAAAGCAGCAATAATAACAATAAGGGTAGGTTTATTAAATATGAAAAATTAAAATGTATAATGATAGCAAAAAGAAGGGGAACTAGAATGTTATGAGTTTTGTACATTATCTGTGACATATGATTACTAAGTACATTATAAGTTAAAAGTATATGCTATAAATGTTGCCATAACTAGAAATAAAGAAAAGAAAGATAAGTAGTTAATAAGCTAACAATGAAGAAAGTAAAAAATTTTTGAAACCATACACACAATTTTTTAAAAGCCAGGAAAAGGCTCGGCACCTGTGGCTCTAGTGGCTAAGGTGCCAGCCACATACACCGAAGCTGGCAGGGTTCAAATCCAGCCTGGGCCCAACAAACAACAATGATGGCTGCAACAAAAAATAGCCGGGCCTTGCCTCGGGCGCCTGTAGTCCCAGCTACTTGGGAGGCGGAAGAAGGAGAATCGCTTGAACCCAGGAGTTGGAGGTTGCTGTGAGCTGTGATGCCATAGCACTCTATCCAGGGCGACAGTTTGAGGCCATTACAAAAACAAAAAAAAAAAAAAAAAAAAAAAAAAAGAAGCCAGGAAAAGAAGAAAAAAGGAACAAAAGGCTGGGTGAGGTGGCTAACACCTGTAATCCTAGCACTCGGGAAGGCTGAGGTGGATGGATTGCCCTGAGTTCATAGGTTTGAGACCAGCCTGAGTCAGAGCCTATCTCTAAAAATAGGCAGGCATTGTGGCAGGCACCTGTAGTTCCAGCTACTAGGGAGGCTGAGGCAAGAGGATCACTTGAGCTCAAGAGTTGGAGGTTGCTGTGAGCTATGACACCATGGCACTCTACCAAGGGCAACAAAGTAAAACTCTGTCTCAAAAAAAAAAAAAAAAGAACCAAGACAAGACAAATAGAAAATAGTAAGTTAATAGATTTAAATTTGGCAATGTGAATAATTAAATTAAGAGTAAGTGGTCTGGCCAGATGCAGTAGCTCATGCCTGTAATCCTAGCACTCTGGGAGGACAAGGCAGGAAGATTGCTTGAGGTCAGGAGTTCAAGACCATCCTGAATAAAACAAGACCCTATCTCTACTAAAACTAGAAAAATTAGCCAGGCAGGGAGGCAGGCATCTGTAGTTGCAGCTACTCAGGAGGCTGAGGCTGGAGGATTTCTAAGCCCAGGAGTTCAAGGTTGCTGTGAGCTATGACACCACTGTACTCAACCCCAAGGTGACAGAGTGAAACTCTGTCTCAAAAAAAAAAAAAAAAAAAAAAAAAAAAACAAAGAAAGAAAAGAAAGAAAAGTGTGTGATCAAAATACTTCAAGTAAATAAATAAGTTGTCAAGAGTGGATTAAAAAACAAGACCCAAATATATGCTGTCAATAAGAAACCTTCTAAAGATACAAAAAGATTAAAAATTAAAAATAGGAAATAATAGATCACATAAACACTAACAAAAAGAGAGAGGGAAGAAGGAAAGAAGCTAGTGTTTGAATATGAATGATACAAGACTATGTTGGCATCGATGCATACCAACATAAATGATGAATAATAAATATTTTCTTTTTTAAATAGTAAAGAAATTAAAAGGGACATTTTATAGTGATGTGAAGTAAAGGGGTGTGAGAACCCAACAATCCTAAACATGTATGTACCTAATAACAGTTTCAAAATACAGGAAGCAAAAAATGAGAGAACTCAAAGTACAAGTAGATTGTGATTATAGTTGAAGAGTTCAACGCTTTTACATCTGTCACTTACAGAAGACTTAAACAGAAAATCATTAAAGATGTAGATTTTGCAGAGTTAAACAAGAGACCATCCTCATTTTTCTTGGTTATAATTTGATGGACTTCTCCTCTCACTACGTCTGGCATCATGTCAACTTCTTTCTCACCCTGTTCAGCACACATACATTGTAGCTGGAGTCTAACCCAAGTTATACCGTGATACTTTAAGAAGCAGATAAACAGAGTGGGTGTCCGTAATACTTTAAGAAGCAGATAAACAGAGTGGGTATAGAAGAATGAAAACAGCAAGGTAATGGGGGGAGGGGCGTCATTTTTCTGCTTGCCAGATTGGTAACTCAGGCAAGCAAAAAGCCTCTATTTCTTTTGTACACAGTGACCCATAGACTGTATCTTTTTTTTCACAACCGTGTCCAAATATACGTTGATTGAGTCGTACATGAGTCCACACGTTTATGTATGTGCATTGGCTCATGTTGTCAGATACTCCAAGAAGCATCCGTCACTCCCTGAGAATCTTTAACAAAGACCCTGCATTCCAATATGCACTGTCCTTTTTTCTAGCCTTAACAATTTAGATTCTTTCCACACATTATGATGAATACCCTACATTCAATAATAGCTTCTCCTCCATAGTAAGTTAATTAACACCATTCTCAATGTAAATTGGTAAACTGACCAACAGGAGTAATTTGTCAGTCCAAACATTCTCGGAGAAAGGATGCATTTATATTCTCTCCTCTCTCTATCTTTCTGTCTCTCTCTCATGTCCCCACTCTCACTCTGTCTCTATTTCTCTCTTACTTTTCCTGTACTGTCAAATGCAATCCTAATCTTACCTAAGTGATTACCTTGCAGCTTTGAATTCCTTTGCATAAAATGTTTCTATTCATTAATCATTCAATCACGCAACCATGAAGGAAAGACTGTCGGTGATTCTTCTGCCTGATGGACTGACTTTGACGGGCCACAGCTCAGGAGCTTGCCATCTGCTGACTTGAGCAAATCTCTAAATGTTCACAGGCAACTAGCCTAGGCACTGCTTATCCTACCGCACACCCTTTCCCCCATCCCCAGGGCACCCAGAACAATTCTCATGGGCAGAAATTAAAACAAGAGAAGGGAAGAGGAGGTGGATAGTAGAAAATTTGGAGTTTTTTATAACTTTTGATTATCTAGCATTATGTGAGAGTCTTTATATACATTACAATTTAGCATCAAGGAAAAGTTTCTTGAGAAAAAAAGTATTCTTTTCCCAGGAAATTTACCCGCCTTTTGTATTTCATATCTATACATGAAATATTCCTTTCTTATGTCTCAGCCAGTCTCTAAAATATTGTATTACTGTATCACACCATCTAAAATGCATCTTCCTAGTACAAGACAAAAATAATATCAAGACACAAATAATATATTGCTTCCTTTGCTAAATACCAGGAAATTCCTCTATTATATTGAATGGTTCTACTATCTTAATAGTTCTTCATTACCACTAGGCTAAAAAATTAAAAAAAGTGACTGGCTTCAAAATGAGTGGAGTCCCCAAATCAAATTATTTATAAAACATAATTTTCACAGGCCCAATATTGGGCTCAGAAAATCACAAAAAAAAATTCTAAAGAAACTATAATCCTCACAATGACTACAAATAAAATTGAAACATTGGACTTAGACTTGATGATGAGATGTTTGTAATTATATAGCTTTTGATCCTATAACAAGTATGAATCCAAGAATGCCCTGAAAAAACAAGCAGAGCCAACTCTTACTAAAGAGAAAAGCAGTAAGTTCCACCTCTTCTTTCTGGGGTGTTCCAGTTATTTCATGGTGGTAGTGATTAACCTTTGGATATTTCATACTGTGCTAAGTGTTTTCAAGTACTTCATTTAAGTCTTGGTGCTAAAGGAATCAGGTTTGAGCTTCTATAACATGTGGGACAAAAAAAATGTATGTGGGATAGCATCCATTGGCAGAATGGCGAAAGCTTGGGAAATGTGAACTTCTGGAAATGGAATCACAGTGAATTACCATGGAGCCTAGAACATGTTCCATGGGCCACCAGTCTCATAACTATGCCACCTGTAGAGATTAAGAGTACTAAGGTGTAATTTTCCAATAAGGGCAAGCCAGATTGTTAATACCTGTTAATTATAATAGTATCTATTCGTTTACTGCTTACTTGTATTTAAAGTTAGTATAGAACTGTAGCATATGGACTGTGATTGTGCCATCCTGTTAGGCAAAGCTAATACACAAATCATTGTCTAAGTTGCCTCAAAAAGCCCTTGGCTCTTGAAATCCTGAAAGAAACATTAACTTTGTTCAAGCAAAAAACTCAGGTGACAATTACTGCTACAGAAGAATTTGGTTTCCCTGTGTCTGTGGAAGTGAAAGTCCATTTGGTGGAATGAGGGACATGTACTTGGGTGTGCCAGGAGCCATACCTTATAAGCAAGAACAAGAAGCAGTGGTACTCCACGTTTTTCTTTCTTCATTTACCCCATTCACAATTACTTTTCTTTCTCTTCCAACAGAATTCACATTTCTGTGTCTTTTAGAGAATGGGAATAGGATTGCTAATTGTTTCAGAGGGCGTGTCAAGAAAGAGGGGATAATAACATCAGAGAAGTAGGGAGTTGTTGTAAAAGGAAGAACGTGAACTTTGCAGTCAAAGCATTCAAGTTCAAGTTCTATTTTTCACTGACTGTGAGGCCTTAGACAAGTCACTTATGCACTCCACACTTCAGTTCACGCGAGGCTAAATTGAGATAATTGGGTTGTTGGGAAGATTTGTCCTTACAGTGGAGATAAGGTGCCCTGCATCTAAGGAAGGTATTACATACTAGCAGCTAATGGGTCCCAACCCAAGAGCTTGAGGACACCAGAGGCAAATCTAAGCTCAAAGTCTAGAGACTCTGCGAACCTATCAACAAAACGCTCATTTTGTACATTTATTTGTTCATTCAATCATTCCAGCAACAACCACAGACTCTACCCATGAAGCACCTGCTCCGGGCCAGCCGCCCTAAGAGCTTTGTGGACCCTGACCTTTCCCCATTTATTGTCTTGTGGCCAGGAAAGCATCTTAACAAATAGAAGCCATGAAGAGTTTTATAGGGACTTTGAGATGAGCAAATTTCTTCTATTCACATCTCTTATGCCCTTTGTTTTTTAACATGAACCCCTGAAGTATGAGAACTTGAAATCCAGTGCCAGAACCTGGTTTTGTTAGTTCTGGTACCTGTTCCCTGTCACTGTGTGTGTTAGTAATTGCATGTGGCTTAGTTAGGTGTCCCAGATTCCGGGAGTTAGGGAAATTATGCATAGATCTGCCATTAACACTAATGGGGGGTTACACGCGCAAATCCTCCACACACAAGAAGAGAATAGACTCTTCTCATTCATACATAATAGATCTGTAGGAAAATTAGCATGTATGCTTTTAGGAGCTGAACTCTGAAGATGTACCTTTTATGAGAAATATGTAAATAAGGAGAGAGGATCCGCTGAAGGACAAGTGCTGTAATGTGCTCCTTTTCTGATGCCTGGGCACCTTGTCAGTTTTGCTGCTGCATAAAATAGGACTGGGCTCGCCTCTGCAGAGAGTCCCCAGCGCATTCATCTCCTGGCGCATTACCGAATTTCCCTGGATGCAGCTTACTTTGCCAAATTCTCCAGTTCTCCTGGGGAAAGGGAAGTGGGTCACAACAACTGATCGGTCAGCAACCAAGGACCGATAAGAATGTTTGCCACAGACATGCTACTTTTTTTTCATAGAAGATATTATTAAATTGCCTTCTGCTTCAAGAAATACGGTATTCATTGTAAGACTGCGATCTCCCTAGTCAGCTGGAGCCATCCCTGAAGGCTGCAGAATGGCGGGCAGGCTGGTTTTGCCTGTGAAAGGGAGGGGGTCTGTGTCTTCCATTTTGTTTTGTTTGGGGTTTTTTTTTTTTTTTTTGCCTCAGCCCACAGAAGAAGGAAATTCTGTCTCCACAGTTTCTCTGTCATCTCCTTCTGATCTCCCCAACAGCAGAGTTGCTAATCTGACATTTATTGGACCACCTGTCACTAGTGGACAAAGTCGTGGCAGAGAAAGGTGACTCTCGTCTAGAAGGCAGGCCAGTGCCAGCCTCTTTTCTCCATAGGGGAGTCCCACTGCTCACAGCCAGTAGCCTTTCCTTGCTTCCTGTCCTGTGGGCATGGCGCCCAAGGCAGGCTACTTTACAGGCCCAGCCTCCCTTCTGGTTGTCTGTTCTAGATCCCTGCTCACTGGTTGGTTACATGGACTTGGCGCTTGCTCTATAATCAGGTGGGCAGGAGGGTGGAATAGGAAACTTTACTGGGGTGTCCAGTCCCACTTGCCACGGTTACCCTGCATTTGGAGAGTGATGGTAAGTTGCATCAAGGCTTTCCTAGATTCCAATAAAAGTCACTGAACTCTGTCCCTTGTATGTGTAACTTCCTGAACATGACCCAGAAGAGAGGATCGTTGAGACACCAAACCTCATCCTCAATACCTAACAGCTAAAACTGCTCATAATTATTATAGTGTGTCCTTTATTCAATCCTTCATTCACTCATCAGTTTTGGCATATCTTCCTAATTCCAGGCACTGCCTAAAGCTGGAAATACTCCCAGGAAAATGGGGTACACCTTCACTTCAAGGACCACACAATCTACTGGAGGAGAATGAGAAGTCAAAAGGAAATTTCCAGATAATGAGAAATGTTATACTAGAAGCAAGAAGGGGT